>JAGFPH010008748.1:22302-52742 GCA_018207615.1 Philaenus spumarius
AAAATTGGTATAACAAATATAAACATCTGTTCCTTATTTACATGACCAAAGCCGGGTACGACAGCTGTAATAAGTTTTCCTTATTTACCTGACCGAAGACGGGTAGAACAGCTATAAATATATATAGATACATACTATATCTCGAGCGGTGACGGTCGCGAGTTTGATGCTTTTTCCTCTCCCAATAAGAAGTGCTATGTAGTATATTCGCGTTGCGTACATACATATATATATATATATATAATACATACTACATCTCGAGTGGTAACGGTCGCGAATTCAATGCTTTTTCCCCAAGCAAAAAGTGCCCAACGCCGCTAAAGAAGTTTTCACTTCAAAAATTTGTATTTAAATATTTGTAAATTTTATCGGAAAAAATCTTAGGTTAGGCCTAGACTGATGAAACAGCAGATGTATTTACATTTATTACAATAGCAACCAATTGAATAAAATAACATAAAAAAGATGTTTTCTCCAATTTCCATTAACATCAGATTTCAATCTTTGAAGAAATTATTTTTGTATTTCTAACTTTTAGGTTTGGTTTTTAAAGTGTAGAAATGAGCCTTGATGGTTCTTTTAACCATTATTAACTGCTGTTATAAAATATACGAAATAATTTGATTTGAACATTTAACATTATTTCCCATCTTAGCTTTTTGGTTATTATTAATCCTACGCCTTTATTATAAAGAAAACATAACATGATTATGTTATAGAAGGTCCCAGCGGGGTTGGCGTGCAAAGTCCACAGGGGTTTCCCCTAGTAATTGAATATACTATAATAAACTCATTTATAAAATTTAGTTTGATAAAGTCAGAATGGCTTTGAATTAAATCATAATATTTAACAGCGTTTCAAATTTATAATTATAAACAGAAGTTATTTATTTAACGCATCTTGAAGGAATACAAGCGTTGGGAAATCGACCGCCTGTTTATCAGGCGAAAGCTTCACTATGATTAAATACGAAAGCTTATTCCTATATTTTAATTAGTATACAAACTTTACAGGCCCAAGCCGTCCTCTTACTCTAAACTTTTACATTTTAACTAAATTATAACCCTTACTGGGGAAGTGTATAAATAAAACATTAAGTCTGATCTCAGTTTGGGTGGAATTAAAATTATGCTACAGGAGAGCGTTTAACTTTTACTAATAAAGTTCTTCAGTAAATACAAATTGAATGTTTAAACAAAATTGCTACGTTTTAATGACAAAGTGTTGGTAAAGGGATCGATTTCTCAGCTTCCAAAAGGATAGAAAAATGTTCGATATCTATTTTAAAATTGAGATAACATCGACCAGTATTCTAATATGGCGGCCATCTTAAAATTTTTAATGGAAACCACTATTTTCAAATGCGTTACCAAATTTTAAAAACCTTTTATACATTTTCTGGATTTTTATAAAATTTACATGCAAATAAAATTTTAAAGAAAACATGTGCAGTTTGAATTTATTATACTTTTCTTCTGATTTATTGATCAGATTTATAATCAACTAGTGGGCCTGCAATGCTTCGCTATTGCTTGATTTAATTTTAAGGGTAGTTATTCCATTTCATCCCTTTAACTTAAGTAATCAAATTGCAAATAGTTTTTCAATCTCTTAAAAACAACATTACATAATTTTAGGTTTATAGCTTGTATGAAGTTAGTTTCATTTGTACTTATTTTATAGGTGTAGCATGGATCGTAATCAAAACTATCCTATATTTTAAGTTATAGTAAATCACACATTTTGAAAAAATGTTATTAAGATCGGTTAAGTAGTTTCGGTGTTCATCGCAGACAAACACCGTGACAATCGATTTTATATACTGATATAGATGAGTATAAGATAGGCCCTACTGTTAGTATTTAAATATACAATCGTATAGCAATATAAAGATGCAAATATTATTTTTTAGTTTCATTCAGATTGTTAGTTTAGTTTTCAATATAATTATGTTTCAACTAATGTAATGTTCGTTGGTATGTTGAATGTCAAAGGTATGTTGAATCACTTTTTACTTTCTCCACCCTAAACCTAGTAAATGGAGAAAGTATTGTTTTCGTAAAAATGTTCGAATTTGAATTTTCAGTTGAATTATCTGTTTTGGTGCTCCCAGAACCCCAAAAAATTGTTTAGTGCAATTATCTGTGTTGGTGCTCCCTGAACCCAAAAATATTTTTAGTAGAATTTTTTGTTTTGGTGCTCCCTGAAGCCAAAAAAGTGTTTTTAGAGTGGTGTCTGTCTGTCAGTCTGTCTGTATGTATACACGACCAGAGAGGACACTATTAATCCGATTTTCATGAAATGTGGTATGTAGGTACTAAACCCTAATATCTCCAGGCGTTTTTTTCATTTTTTTGAATTTTTAATTTTTAAGAGTAATTTACCCCTAAAAACCCATAAAAAACGACAAAAATGCAAATTTCTCAAAAACGGCTCTAACGATTTTAATCAAATTTTCAGTATTTATAGTGCTTAAGATGCCAAACAAAATGACACCACCCGCTTTTATCAAAACTTCAGCGTTTTATAATTATGGGGAAATGTTTAAAAATAAACAAGTTTGTGTTGACAATCTAGCATCGCGGCAGCGGCCGAACGGAGTAGCACCACGGTAGCGAGCACGGCCAGTAATTCAAAGGTCGCGTGATCGAATCCCGCCTGGGACAATACCTTTTTTATACGATTGACGTAGGAAGAATATTATTTTTTTATTTTGTTCTAAAAAGTAGTAAATAAAATGATTAAAAACAATATTATTTTGACTACAGTAAGTTGAAGAAAGTTTGTGTCAGTTAACTGATACCATTTATTAACATCTGTGTTCATTTAGGAAGTAACAAAGTAATGCAAATAGAGTTTGCCGTTTTAAATGTATGCCTAAATAGTATAACATACTGTTTGGTATGTAAATATACAATTTTTATATTAAAATAAAATGTAATATTTTAATGGCTTTTAGTTGCATTCAGATTGTTTGTTTAGTTTTCAATACAATTAAGTTTAAACTCATAGGTTTATGCTCATAGTGTCAAATAATTTATTAAGTAAAGTTGCTATAGTAATTAATGCAAATAAACATATATGTTGCTAAGCTTTTTTCCTAACAGCTGTTTTTTGTGAGTCTTGAATTCATACAAAAGTACCATCGAAAAAAACATGTTTCAGGAACTTTTCAATTTTTTCCCCCTAAAAACCCTAATTCGGACTATTGCGAACATTTTAAAACATAAAATAGACAAATTGGTCCCGCCGTTCTCAAGATGCACTAATTAACGAAAAGCATTTAATTTTATTATATAGATTATATTATATTTTCGACTTTTAACAGAGACCCAATATCTTTTTCCTAACTAGATCGGGTCATGTTTTAAAGTGCCCATCTGGGCCTTTACGGCACGATGATTTTTAAGACAGGACCTGAAAAGCCAAGTTCCCCAAAGGCTTACTTCCATAAAAAAATGTTTCGTATATTAAAAATTACAAATTGGATCCCTTCTGAATGCCTCTAATGAAATAGAAAAAAAATAATACAGAGGTGTTGAAATAAAAATCATCGACTGCAATTTGTCCAATATATTTTAAACTATTGTACCCAGCAATGCTTCGCTATTGCTTGATTTAATTTAAAGAGTAGTTATTCCATTTCATTACATTGACTTAAGTAATCGAATTGCAAAATGGTTTTATGCCACTTAAGAGTATACTACATAAATTTAGATTTATAGTTTGTAAACCTTTATAAATAATACAGTAAACCTTTTGTTTGCTTTTAAATAATCTAAAAAAACTGATAGTCGTGAAGAATTTTAAAAAACCTGATTCTAAATTCGTTGCAATAAACGTGTTTTGGTTCATTGTAGGCCTAATCTAAAACTTGTTCAGTTTTTGATCCAACACAGCTGTTTTATGTATATTATGTAACAATAAATGTTTGAATTGAATTAAAATATAGTAAGCATTTTTAGTTGATTTTTGTTTTGTTTGCTTTAATTTGGTCAATCTAACCTAAAAACGCTGTTGGTTTTGAATAATAATAAACTGATTATAAATGTTAAGTAAATTTGCTATGGTAATGAATGTAAACAAACATGACGTGTTGCTAAGATTTTTATACGAACAGCTGTTTTGTGCGCTATGGTCTTGAGTCCATACAAAAGAGGCTGTTTAGTTTTTTTCCAATTTTGAAACTTTTTCGGGAAACTTTTCAAATTTGTCTTTATTTATTAACCTAGTTCGGACTATTACGAACTTTTGAAGAAAAAAAATAGCCAAATTGGTCCAGCCGTTCTCAAGTGATGTGCTTACAAAGGAACAATAATTCATTTTTATTATATAGATACAAAATATTTCTAAGTAGCATTTACTCTCTAATGATGCACGTATTACTGAATTTTACAAATGTAAGAAACCTACAAAATAAAAGTGTCCTATTAATCCACCATTATAACTATAAATGATAGACATATAATGAGTAACACTTATTTTCGTTAGTACCCTAAATTTGAATGAAGAACAAAGCTGAGCATTGTTAATTTTTTAATCACAGCATTGGACATTTTTCTTCTCCACTAAAGCATAGGCTAGGAAATTGCCCGCATTGCGTCTATACTGCGTGTCTCTCAAATATTAATTTCAGTAACTCCATTCGACATCGTAGAGAGTTGTTTTAATTAGTTTCACAAAATATCAATCGCAATGTGGAAGCAAACCGAATTTTACAGTTAACTTTTATTTAGAGTTTATTTTGAAATTGAAATAATCCGATACGCAGCTGAACCGCTGACGTGAGTTGAGAGAATTTCCAAAATTAAGCTTGTTTGTTTTAATGTTTCAACCAAGTATTTGTTAAATCGGTTTACTCACGAAGGAGCTGAAGAGCTGAATGCGTTTACTAAATCTATTAGTAGAATTTGTTTGTACCTCCAGCCCTGGTTCACGAACTGCTTCGATCCGGAAAAAACTCACCTCACTTTGCACCTCGACCTTGCTGTTCGTGCCAGAAGCTGCCCCAACGTAAAATCGCCCAAATAGAGTTAATCCCCACGTAGTTTTCAACCGGGAACTTGTATGGTATTTTACGATTTTATATATTTTAGAAAAATCAGACGATCTGTATGGACGTGTAAAAAAAATCAAAATGTGCAGAATAAACTTCTATAATTATTAAACAAATAAAAGAGCACTGTGGTGACAAAATCACACTGATTTAAATAAAAACCCGAACCACAAAACAAGGAGCAAAAACTATAACTAAACAACAAAATTGTAAGTTAAGTTTAATACCTTACCCTTATGTACATTTCGATGACATGGTCATCATCCTCAGCGGGTTTTAACACACTGATTTTTGTGGTTCGGGTTTTTATTTAAATCAGTTTGGTTCTATAATTATGTATGTATTTATAACTTTTTTTAAAAAACCCCAAAAATATTACATTTTTGTTTGCTAAATCTAAAAATAAATTAATTCCTGTCAAAAAACGTGCTTCTGGTTGTCGGATTTTTTGGTTAATGAACTCGTCCGAGCGACTTAGAAAATCAACGTGTGCACTACATTTGAACGAAAAGTTTGTTTTGTAGGCCTATACAGAGTGTTCATAAAGTCTTTTTAAACCCCCCCCCCTTTATTATTTTTGTTATTGAAAATAAGTTAACAAAACTTTGTATACATCTTGTGTTGCATAACAGGAAAAATGTTTGACATATCTGACTCTGTATGATTTTGGGTGGCTTAGTGGGTTAGAAATTTTAAATATAAAGGGAGGCCATGCAATACACAATTGAATGAAAAGCTTATTAAAAGAAACACACAATGGCGCAAACTAAAACTTAAATTAATATTTTGCTTCGTTTCAAAGTAATGGGCAATCAAAGTTCTGAAAAAAACCAACCTACTTATTCATAATATAATAATAATAATAATAATAATAGGTCTTTATTGAACTAATATACAAAACTATTACAATTTCCTCAAAACTTCAGACAATACTCTTGGTCGGAAAACCGTCAGTGGGGTTGCCAATCCAAATTAGTTGGTCGTACAAAAACAAAATCAAAAGAGACTGAGATCAAAGAGAGTAAATTGATTAATTTTCCAACTGAACCACACTTTCTAGTCAATATATATAAATAAATATATATGTATAGAAATAATAATAATAATAAATTAATGAATAAATTAAAAATTAAAAATTAAAATCCTTGATTAAAAAAATTAAACTTCTAAAATGGTTTACCCAATCTGCAGCTGTAATACTGTTGTTCGTCATAAAGGATTTCTTTTTCAAAATACGTACCATCTTCCAGAACTGACCGGCGTCCTGCACTTCATCTAGTTTTACTACGCAACTATGAAAATATTCCTTTTTCTTTTCTGCACACATTATTTTATAAACTCTATTCCAATATATGTATTGTTGTTTGATTGCAACTGCATTAGTACTCCTATACAAGTTCAAAAGCTTGAATACTCTATCTCGCGCTCTATAACATTCTACATCAAACCAGACTTGTTTAAAGCATCTTGTTGTACACACTCCTCTTCTCTTAGCACATTTCCGAACTATCTCAGTTATAGAATCACTATCCTCTTCAGGGTGCCCTGTCCATATTCTCTCCTTCATTTCTATATTTATTTTGCTCTCCCATTCCTTCGCACTTTGAATACTCCAATTAAGTTTCGGAAGAATTGGAATACTATCCTCGTGGTCTACGACCTTCTTTCCTAGTGTGATTTTTACATTTATAGGCATATGATCAGATAGAAGTTGTCTGCACACCTGGAAGAACTCAATGTCCTTCAATAACTCCAAGGAAACTGCACACAAATCTATTACCGAAGAGCCCTGTCCACCAAGGAATGTAAACTCTCCCTTTTCATCTCCAAACACGCGACCATTAAGAATAACCAGGTTAAAATCTTTAAATGCCGATAACAGTTTAACTCCATTAGAGTTGCGCTTAGTATCCCTTGAACTTCTATGTCCTCTCAGTAGCTGATGTGAACTATCCAATAGGTCGTCTGGGATTACTTGCTTCGTACCCACTCTACCATTAAAGTCACCCACCAATAATATATTAACAAAATAAAAACCTAGCTTTGATGCTATAACATCATTTTGCAGAACTATGATTGTAAATTACTTTGAAACGAAGCAAGATACTAAGCTCTAGTTTGCGCCATTCTGGTTCTCTTTTAAAAAGCTTTTTAATGGTGTATTACATAACCTACCTTCATATTTAAAAATTTTATCCCCCCCTTCCCTCAAGCCCTCCAAAGGTCAAAAAAGTTGTTCTGTTATGCAACACAAGAAATATACAAAGTTTTGTTAACTTATTTTCAATAACACAAATAATAAAGGGGGTGTAAGGGACTTTATGAACACTCTGTGTATATAAATTTTTTTTCCAAATTAAATAAAATTGTATGTACTGTACATGTAAAAAAAGTATTTAGATTTAAAAAATAATATAACCTATTAATGTAAAAAAATTACTTCCAGAAGGGATGCATTTTAATACATTTACACTTTGAGATTTTCATATTTTATTTCCAAATGTTAAACTTGTTCGAACTTCACTTTTCCTCAACAAATCTTTCTATTTGCACAAATTAACAAAACTTGGATTGGTAAAATATATGTATTTCAAACTCACTTTCTTCTCTCAACCCTTGTGGCTGTGGACACCTCACGCTTTCGTATTCAGTACGACCGAAGCTGGATGAATAGATAGCGATTCTGGAGTTTGGATTGCACCTCAACTGCAAGGCGTCATTCTCGCACGCCACTTTACTCCGGAACTCATCTGGAAACAATAAATCCTTCATCTTTTTAATTATCATCTGCTTAGCAAAGCAGCAGTAATTTGAGAACTTTTTTTAAAACAACGAATCAATAGTTTTTGTGTCAACATTTCCTGGTCAATGGTGGCTGATTTCACCTTTACCGAAACCGATATCGGCAGAATTCTTTCACATGTACCGACATGACCCTGTAGCTGTATTTCCTTTAAATTAGCCGTATCATTAGCCAACATTCAACATTTTTTTCACAAACCAAGAATAATTTATTTTATGAATTATAACTTTCAGTAGACAAGCACCTCCTTGAATTGTAAACAGCTTCAAGATATTCATGAATTAACTAACTGAAAATCAGTTTACACAAATATTTAACTAGGATTTACATAGGCCAAACGATTGATCAATTACCATAGCAACCGGTAAACACTTCAACAAACTGAGACTATATTATCGTACCGATACGATGTAGACGGGAGGCTACAGCCCGTCGACATATCGTAACATATCTTACGTTTAAGTTAGTTTTCATCGTGCCGATATCAGGTCGGTATACTGTGGTATGTGTGAAATCAGCCTTTGGCATAGTTTTTGTAAACAATTAATAACTATTATAAAACATTTGTATTAATGGTCCAGTACTTAGACGTGTATAACTGAGTACATGCTGGTTTTTAAAATAATAAAAGAGAAACTGGTACATACTTTCTCACAAACATATTTAAATTATTTCACTGTGACTTCCTAATTTTATTAAAGTATTAGAGGGGATACTTTAAAGCAGAAGAGTAACTAATAAATATTATTATTATTAGTTAGAGAGAAAACTAATCGATCGATTTCGAACAAATTTGCACCAAACATGTCAATAGGCCCTGCATAGATGCACGAAAAGGTTTTTTGAAACTTTTTGAAAAACAATCCCCTTTTTGGCCAAAAAAACCCCAAAAATTTGTTATTATTATTATTAGTTAAACGAGAATTTTTAGAAAGATGCGGTTTTATGCGTACGGTAGGGTACATTAAGGGCTAAAAATGAGCCAAATTTTATGAAAATAGAACAGTTTTTTTATAAAAAATAATAACTCATTTTTTTGGCCAAATAGGGGTCGTTTTTCAAAACCTTTTTTCGTGCACATATACAGGCCTAATTGACATGTTTGGTGCAAGTTTGTTCGAAATCGATCGAATTGTTTTTGTTTTTCTAGCTTTGTCATACAGTCATACAGACAGACAGACGTACATACAGACATTTTGTAAATAACACTTTTTTGACTCAGGGGGTCCCAAACGGATATTTCCACAAAAATCTCAACATCGATGTTTTTTTTTTTGTGATCATTATACTTTCTCTATACTATAGTATAGTGATAAAGTAAAAAGAAGTAAACTTTTTACGCGTTAGTACTAAATAGGTCCTTATGTGGCTACCATCGATATATATACTTATGGATCGCGCACTGGGCTATAGAAACCGAGCCGGAATCTGGGGTTGCGTCCGTGGTCTGAAGGCGTCGTAAGTGGGCAAGAACACGCCCGGCACACACGGTAGGCATTACAATAACGCTGTTCCAACAGTATAAAACTGTAGATTCTTCAATATTTTTATATTTCACAATGCAGTTTTGTTTGTAAATGTTGGTAACTGTTGATAATCCAATGATTTTTATAATTAAGAACATATTATTATTTTAAATTAAGATTATGCCTTGGTAATTTTCATAATATCAGTGTACAAGTATCAATATCCGTACAAGCACAGACAAGAAACGACGTACAAGGTAATAATAAGGAAAATAATACAACCAATTTTATATTGTAGTTTATTAAAGATACATAGACGTACAAACAAGACAATGATAATATTTCATGATAGAAAATAAAATTACTTTGGTCAATTTTTGTCTTATTCCTAAGTTTGAATTTTTAGTAATGTCGAAAGTGTTTTGTTTTGCAATATGGTGCGAAATTATTTTTAAAAATAATTGGGTAACAGATTTAATCAAAAATAACTCATGGCTTCCTGTATATTCATCGTTACCTACATGCCCTTTGAAAATACTACATTTGAAATGGTTACAAACTATCACTGTTAAATTGTAAGAAGTAACATTTTTTTCTGATGTTGATAACTTGAGCATGTAGGCGTACGTCACAATTTTAAATACATTCTCACTTGATCTGATTAGTTTTCCTTTGGATTTAAAATCAGTGAGGCCTGTATGAGCCCTAAAATCGGATTCACTTGCATGGAAAGATGCAAAGAGCTACAGTTGGTACAGTTTATGTTTTTTTCTATACGTCTCACAATCACGCCACAAATATAATATAACATTTCGTCCTTAAAATTTGAATTACTATAATTTTCCATGACCAATGCGGCACTCTCTATTTCACTATCATTAATATTATAGAGATCGCACTGATTATGACCTAACTCAAGAAGGCCTAGGTGTGAGCTAGGGTCAAACTCAAAGCAGTTAGCATTGTCAGAAGCCCTAACACTATTACGAAATATTAGTTGTCTGACTGCTCACGTGAACTGTTTGGTATTCGGATTGTCACTGTTTTTACCCCTACTTCTGACACAAGAAAAAAATAGTTCTAAATGATTTTGATTTAGCTTATATGTTAACAAATAATCGAAATCATCTAAAGCTAACAATCTGTCTCTTAAAATACGAATACTCTTAATATTACTTAAAAATCCTAAAACAAATGTTTTTCTTGAATGATCTAAAACTGATTGATTTCAAATATCAAGTGTTGCCAAATTGGAAATAATATATTTTGTCCTTTACTTTATGAATTATTTATGACAACTTACAAAATATGGCTTATAAAAATTAGTTTTTTTGCCGTATTTCATTTATTTTATGCCTACTCGTGTAAGGTACAGTACAATTTATTAAAAACAACTCTGTAAAACTGCCAAATGGCCGGGTCACCAATCAAACCACAATTGGGCACTCTTAGGGTTAAAGTTTTTAAATACTGTACTTGTACATTAGGGCCAGCCAGATGCATTGTTGTTAGATATTTCAGTTCAAAATGAATCAATTGAATTAACAGAATAATAAAAGCACTTTTACTTCATTTGTTAGCAAGTTGATGGTAACCTACAATAACACAGACTATAATTTTGTCTCAATATTACTATTCAGGGACTGCAAAATAAGCTTTAACATGCTTAATAAAATGAGTACTTACTTGTGAAAAGAAATGTCGCTGTCTTTCGTCCATGTTGAACTACAATTGTAAGCAGAGCAGCTCTTAACCATTTGCCACAAAATAAAAACAACACTACAATTAATTAGAACACCAGTTGTGTTAGCCTAGACAGACCTTAAAAACGTATTGATGAGTGGCGAATAATGTCTTTTCCCGCGTGGTCGAAACGTGAAAGGCAGAATGACATAAAACCGTATAACGCACAAGCGCCAGGTCCAGAGTTCTTGCCCACTTACATCGCCCGCGCGCCTCGGATACTTCCCGCCACACACATCTGTATGCGCTCGGAAAACACAACACTAGTCTTATGGGCAGCGACCGTACCAGTAGTATAGTTCGTTTTTGGCTACCAATAACGAATGCTCCTATTTAATTAAGATTTACCTCTCTGACTCCCTCTAAGGTGACACAAAAATTATAATTGCTTAATAATTTGTTTTTGTAGTAGGGAAACGACGTAGAAAGTTTTGTTGTGTAATCGGCAATGATTATAAAAATATAACGACGTTCGCACTTTTGAAACATCCTGTATACAGAGTGTCCAACTTTACGGAGTTATTTGTCAGACAAAAACAACCAAATAATACAATATACCGTGTGCCCTATCTCGGTCTGTTTTCTGTCTGTCAGTCTGTATGTGATTTTTGCAAATACATTAATATCTCAGAAACGGTTTAAGACATAAACTTGAAACTTTGTACGAGTATTGATGTAAATAGGGTACACTATACTTTAAAAAAATGTATTACGGCAAAAATCCGTTTCCAAATGGCGGCAGTTGAATATTTTATATGTTAAATATCCAGAAAACTAGAAATTTTACAAATAAAAATTAAAATCACCAAATTTTTAGACTATTTTAACGGACATAAATAACGACAAAACCCAAATTTATTGGTCGAATGTAGGCTATCCGGATGCTGAAGGTCTTCATATTAATGACATAGAAATAAAACCCCCAATTTTTTTAATCTATGTACATTAATTATGATTTAGAAAAAAATAGTTTTCACAAATGTTTGTAATGTTTATGAAAATGGGGCCTACTAACTACCTAAATGCTAATTAAAACTAATTATGATTGAAATCATCAAAAATTAAATTTTAAAAGTCATAGTAAATCATTTTATTTATTCATAAGTGAGAACTTGAAGAGGTTTATTCCGCTCGTAGTGTTAATTGAAGATGTATTTTTACGTAATAAACTGTTTACGACTCACTCTCGTAAATTAAAAATAAGTCGGGACTTATTTAATGGTCTTGAATTCAATTTCACTTTATTACAATAATTATGTAAATCGCATTCTTCAAACTTAATAGATGTAATAAAACTTTATTTTAAAGTACCATAAAGCATAACGTCTACACATTAGCATCTATTATACCAGGCTAGGATGCTCCACCCCCTGCTCGCTTTGCTCACCAACCCACGTAGCGAAGCAAATTCAAACAGACTATTGTATACTTTGATGTTGTCACGCATATGATGGTTGGTTATTACAGAGGCATTTGGCAGGGGTATTGCGGTGGGTTGGTGCGGTGACCTAATACTGACGCATACGCAGAAAGGCTGCAGTTTTTGCGTGAACGACAGGAATTGTTTATATAATAGAAAAATATTAACCTAACATAAAAAAGATTAACCTATTGTAAATTTGTTAACTTGGTTGATATAGTAATGAGTGTAAACGCTTTCACGATACGTGCGTTAGTACAGTTACTCCTAGCCTAAAAATTGTGTTAATCTTTTGATCCAGATGAGATATTTTATTTATACTATTTAACATATTTGAATTGAATTATAATACATAAGCATTTGTCAATGATCTGTTTTGTGTTTGATTTTATTTTTTTAATTTAATCTAAAGAAAGCTGTTGGTTTTTAATAATAACAAATTAATTTGATAAGTTGGTTTCTATGGTAATGGATGTAAACAACATGTGTTGCTAAGCCCTCGGGGTGGTTTTTTCTGTTTTATGGCTGTTAGTAAACCCATGAGTTTTCACTATTTTTAAGTTTTAAAATAAAATGTGAAAAATAATTAAACTTGCTAAGTCTGCTGCTATGGTAATAAATGTAAATGTGTTGAATAGCCGTGTTGCTAACCTTTTGACCCAAATCAGCTGTTTTATCGGAGTGATGTTTATTGGAGTAAACCCATAAAATGTTCACCATTTTCATGCTTTAAAATATAAAATCTTGAAAATTATCTCTTAGTGTGCATCTATGACATCATAAGAATTTACTTTCAAATTTTCGTATTTTTATCTTAAGTAGGATTTAGTCTAAGTATATTCAGCAGTCTAACTGGCTGCTTATATATATACTAGAAGCTCAGCCCCCTGCGGCAAGCAAATGCAAACATACTATTGTATAATATGTAATTTTCACGGGAATTACTTTTGATTATAACAGATTTTTTTAAACTTTATAGAGAAAAGAGGTAATTAATTTTCAAGTTATAAAATATGACCAAAATATGATAGATCAAGCGGTATTTCAAACTAGACTAATCGGCGTAGTCTATACTAATACTATAAAGAGGTAACGTTTGTTGTTTTGTTTGTTTGTTTGTATGTAGGGGGTAATCTCTGGAACTACTGAACCGATTGAAAACATAGTTTTACTAATAAAAAGCTTCACCATCCTTGAATACATAGGCTATAATTCATTTCGACAAAAACCTTTTTTTATTTCAATATTTTCAAATTTAGTCGGAAAAATTCTTAAGTTTGGCCTAGACTGATAAACCAACATTTTACATTTATTTCCATAGCAACCAATTAAATAAAATAACAGATAACAGCTGTTTGCTCTAATATTTCCATTACCATTTGATTTCAAAGTTTGAAACGATTAATAAATTAATTTGTACTTCTAACTTTTAGGTTAAGTTTTTAATAAAATGTAGACCTGAGTGTTTATTATAAAGGAAACACAACATGATTATGTGTATAGAAGCTTCCAACGGGGTTGGCGTGTGGAGCACGCAGGGGTTTCTCCTTGTCCAGAATAAAGTAGGCAATAGTTAATAGTGATAGGTGTTTGAATTATTATGTAGTAAACCTTTTTCGTTGTTTGTGTTTGCTGTTACCTAACCTAAAAACCTGTTGCTAGTGAAGAATAATTACCTGACTATAAATTGGCCAATTTGGTTGCTGTGGTAGTAAATTTAAATGTTTTAAGAAAACGTGTGTTGGTTCAGTATAGGTCTGATCTAAAATTGTGTTAAGCTTATGATCCAAATCAGCTGTTTTATTTGTAAAATGTAACAACAGATGTTTGAATTATAATATAGTAAACCGTTTTTGTTTATTTTTTGTTTGTGTTTGTTTTTATTTTGCTAACCTATCCCTGTTACAAATTCTGATGTAAAAATTCTGTTGTATGGTGATGAACGTAAATGCATTTAACAAAAGTGTGTTTCTAAATATTCCACACCTAGAATTGTGTTGCTTTTAATTCAAATCAAATGTTTTTATGTGTTATACAGCTGGGCGTGAATCCCATATTTTGATAATTTTCAACCCTTAAAATCAGTAGTAAGTAAACTGCTTTCTTGTAAACTTCTATATAGTGGTATTAAGTTACACTTAACATTTGAAGGCTCTAGCTATCAAAGCTTTGGATGTACGTTGAATATAAATCAGTCAGTCAGGACTTCTTCTTTTATATTACAGACATCCTATGGTTGAATACCCAGTGATACCAAATTGCATACCTAAACTACAGGATAATATGAGTAAAAGTCACACGAACATTCTTAAATGCTAGTTTCATGGCATATTGAATCAAGGAACAATTTCTCTGAAACCAATTTCGAATCATCTTGTATATCACATGATACATGCTAAAAGCTCCCAACTTCCTCTCGTCTGACAAACAGATTATTCAACCCAAAAGGACTTACAAGGGCGACACTTGTAAGCTATCTCGACGAACTTATTGATGCCAGGACATGGGTCTCCGCCGAATGTCATCGGAGATGCGTGCAGCTTGCATTGTCTTTTCTTCTGACACGCTTCGACCACCGTCTGTAACAGAGAATACCAGAGTCTTTACAATTATAGAGCTGTTCATTTATAACAAATTGTGTAATACTTTCGTTACACATTTCTTACAATACAATTAAATCTTCAATATAGATAATTACCTTTTATAGTAGTCAGCTTTCCGAATTGCTGATATATAAAATATAGATAATTACCTTTTGTAGTAGTCAGAGCAATTCATTTTTATTTTGTAGATGCACTACAGAACTGTTTTGCCTTTCTCAGCCGGCTTCATCAGGTTTAGGAACTTAACACTTAATAAAACACCTTGAAATTACTATGCCGTGGCCACGTTAGTGCAAAATTTGTACGACATTTGACGAAAAGCAAGCCTCTGATAAATTGTGCTATGTTATTTGTGTCGTGTTATCGTGCGTGTTCAGTGTTGTTATGTGTTTTATTTAAGTGTTAAGTTCCTACACCTGACGAAGCCGGCTGTGAATGGCGAAACAGCGCTGTAGTGTCTCTACAAAATAAAAATGAATTTCTCTGACTACTATAAAAGGTAATTATCTATATTGTATATATCAGCAATTTGGAAAGCGAATAGACTTTATAAATCCTACAAGGTATTATAAAGAATATAACATTAAATCTTGTATTGTGTGGAAAGTATTCAAACATGTGCAAGTAATCCAAAATTCTGAAATTTCTGCGTGTAATTTTATTGTACCATTAAGATTTAGATATTATTTTCATGCAATAGCTTTATTAAATGACTATTTAAAATGATTGTTCGACAAACTCTATTTACTTAAATTTACTAAAGTGGGTTTTATGTATGATTAGTATTGTATTAGTTTGTGTTTTAAGGGATGTATGTAATAATGGGCTACTGTGTTTGGTGAATATCTATAATCAACATAGTAAGTGAAATTTCATAGGACTCATCCAGTAAGTCTTATGGTAAAACTGTGCAAACTTGGTACACACGAGTTCTGTTCTAAGTACGGTAGATTGAAATTTTTTGTGGTTTTATCTAAAACAATATACAGGGTGTCCCAGAACTACCTGGACCCCTTTTGTGGATACGTTCCTGGGATCAAGACAAACATATTTCACAATATAAACATTTGTCTACGGGGCTTATTTTTTCGTCTGTCTGTATGTGTTTTTTACAAAATATTTAATATTTTTGAAAGTAAAAAGGATATTGAGCTCAAACTTTGTACACCTATTTTTTGCGTAACCTTTTATCACTGTACGAAAAATTATAACATTATTTTAAATATTTTTAAAATGGCGGCCGTTTATAATTTTTAATGTCAAATATCTCAAAAACCGCTAACTTTAAAAAAAAATGACAAGAGACAAAACAGTTTACTTTTTAAATGACAAACACAATGGTTTTTTATTTTGTCTGTAGCTCAAAGGATAACAGAGATATTAAAAAAAAATGTATTTCTTGGTAGTTGTCAACAATACCCAGAATTACTCTAGAAATAAAATATTTTTAAGTTATTATGAGCTAAAATAATCAGTTATTTGCATTATGTTCCGAGCAGTTTCTGAGCTGATTCTACTAGCAAAAAATAATGAAAAAAGTTCATATATCCATAGGTCATGTTTCGGAAATGTTTCGTTAGCGAGTTACAGCTGGCGAAATATTTCACCCGTGTTTCAGATTATTCACAGAAACGAATCGCTATTGAAATATAGTAGGAGTTAAGGTGTGAAATTGAATTTAATTTACGTAAAATGAGCAGAATAAATTTTAAAAAATTGGCCCCAGTTCTGTAATTGCATTAAATGTTGCGATATTTGACCCAAAACTCAAAATTCTGTCCGAATTGAATAAGTATACGAATAAGTATTTTGTGAAAAACACATACATACGAAAAAATAAGCCCCGTAGACCCATGTTTATATTGCGAAATATGTTTGTCTCGATCCCAGGAACATATCCACAAAAGGGTCCAGAGAGTTCGGGGACACCCTGTATATGTAGGAGTTTATTCTGCATATTTAGTTTTTTTACACGGCCTTATAACCCGTGTATTTCCCCCGAAATCGATCGAAACTTAAAATACCGTAAAAGTACTCGATTCAAATACACGTGGGGATTTTACTACGGGGCAGCTTTCTGATCCGAGAGCCACGACCGGAATGCAATGTCCGCTGAGAACGAAGCGAAGCTGTCCATAATCCAAAGGCCGCTGGGTCGAGGAGCGAATTAGCGAAGAAACTTCTTCCGCTGCGAGCTGAACGAAGCAACTTGTGAGCACCTTGGTGAGTGACCAATTTCCCAAATGTTTGGTTGTAACCTTAAAACACGTAAACTTGATTTTGAAAATTCACGCCCAACCCACGGCATCGATTCAGCTGCGTAGTAGAATTATTATGTCTAGGAATCATAAAATATTGAAAACAATATGTCGGTCAGTTGTTTATTAATATTCAATGTTACATATTTAAATTTCATTGCTTTGTCCATTCACTTAACAAAACAACTAATTCCAGTAAATATATTATTTGCTTTCGCTTTGTCCACATTACATATTTGCGCAGTAATATTGTCAGGCCTGTTTGTTTTAACACCATCAGCGTGGGCTAGTTTCAGTAGTTATGATTTCAGTTTATACGTGGAATTATCCTGTTTATCGTGTTGGTTACTTTTGTACTGTCACTCATTCGGTAATTGCTGATAACAGAGGAATGTTTGAAACATACACAGTAGCGATGAAACCAATGCAATGTTTGACCACTATTGCGTTCTAGTTGTTGAAAATTCGTCTCTACATTCGCCGCAAAATGGAAATGACATATCATTTTATGATACTAGGCCTACTGTATTTGTTGCTTTGGTATTTAATTGTACACAATATTACTTAGAAAGCATAACAACCTAGATAGTAACGCCTTAATTTTTGACTCTACAAAACAAAGTAGTATTTTATTAGTTTTTTGTACAATTCTGCATACTTTACAAATGTTCTTTGAAGCTTTGTATTTTGGTAAGTATGACGCTTAGGAGGAAATTGTTAAAGGCGAACATTATTGACAATTTAGTGCTCTACAAAGAAACATTACTTTTGTTGGGCGCACTATTTACGAATTAATCATTCGATCACGCAGTTGAACTGCTGACCTGAGTTAAGCGATTTTCCAAAATTAAATTTTTATAAGTAAAATGTAACCAGTAGAATCACCACGTGATGTTATAACCCGTTCCCGTGCGAAACAGTTGAACTATATGAAACAATAAAGAACTACCCCTTCCTGTTTGCCACACTCTGGCCAGTTGTCAGTCTCACTCCAACTTGTCAACTAGACGCTTGCCATCAAAATTGCATGTGTTTAGTGTTTGTTGTGTTTTGTCTGTGGTTGGTGTGTTTGACTTCTCAGCCTTAGATCTGAGATGTATCACGTAGATATTTAAGGTTAGTAGTAATTTGTAGTTTTACTTTGTTCACTCTTACGTAGGCCTAGTTGCCTGGGTTTATGTGCCGTTAGTTTTAGTCACTTGAGAACGGGAATTGATTTGTATTCCCGAAACGTCGTGTTTGATAATTTAACGCACAAATGACGGCAAATGTCCGAACAAGTAATTATAATAAAATTCAAACAGAGAATAAATTGTTATGTCTTAGGGTTTCAACCAACTATTTATGAAATTGGTCTAGTCGCTAAGGCTCTGAATTGCTGCTTCCTAAGAAGAAATTTATCAGTAGAATTTTTTTGTACCTCAGCCTAAAGGTCCGGCTTAGGCGCTGCTTCGTTCCTTTAGCAGCGGAATAACTCAAATAGTGTACTTTAAGTGGGCCGAAATAGTAAGAGATAGTCTATGTATATTAAATACAAATTTAAAAGTCTTTTCAACTCTATCTGTATTGATAAGTAAATAATGAGCTGGACTTGTGAGAACAATATAGATGAAATAAAACAATAACACACAATCTCACAACAAATACGTTTAATAAATCAAACGCGTTTCAACGACAAAGTCGCCATCCTCAGTGATAAAGCTACAGAAGCCAAAGTACAACTGAACTAGCACAGCTCCATGCCCCGTATTTATACAAACTGCAATGGGCGTGGCACAAGACCACATTACACTAGTAGGCGCCAACCAACGCCTACGTTATCACAACACAATATACTTACTAACAAAATATATAACATAATGAAGCGTAATACATCTAATACAAATAAACAATATAAAAAATATAACACATTACATTAATATAGAATTAAATATAACATGAAGAAGCAAAAACATCAAATGTAAATGAAAATATAAGACATATAATACATTACATTAATATAGAATTAACTATGGGCCCTAACTCATTATTTACAATTGTGTCACGATATTTGTTAATACAAAATGTCTCCCAAGCATCAATCGTGTTAAGTTTAGTTACATTTTTTAATAAAGAAGTATTTTCTGCTTTTAAAATGATGGTTTTCCTCTAAACAATGCTTAGCCAAAGCAGATTTGTCTGGCCTATTATACTTGAAATGAGCAAAATGTTCTTTAGTTCTTGTCCTAATGCTTCTTTTAGTTTGGCCTATATATTTCTTCGGACACATTTCACAATTTATGCAATAAATCCCGGATTTATCCTGTTCTTGAATTTTATCTTTCGGATTACCTAGCATTTTACCGAGACTATTGTCAGCCGACAACACTACATTTAAATTAACATATTTTGCTAACGATTTTTCCACAACATTAGACAGTGGTGGAGCATACGTTGCTTTAACATTCATCATTTATATTATTAACATTTTATATTAACAAATATCGTGACACAATTGTAAATAATGAGTTAGGGCCCATAGTTAATTCTATATTAATGTAATGTATTATATGTCTTATATTTTCATTTACATTTGATGTTTTTGCTTCTTCATGTTATATTTAATTCTATATTAATGTAATGTGTTATATTTTTTATATTTTTTATTTGTATTAGATGTATTATGCTTCATTATGTTATATATTTTGTTAGTAAGTATATTGTGTTGTGATAACGTAGGCATTGGTTGGCGCCTACTAGTGTAATGTGGTCTTGTGCCACGCCCCTTGCAGTTTGTATAAATACGGGGCATAGAGCTGTGCTAGTTCAGTTGTACTTTGGCTTCTGTAGCTTTATCACTGAGGATGGCGACTTTGTCGTTGAAACGCGTTTGATTTATTAAACGAATTTGTTGTGAGATTGTGTGTTATTGTTTTATTTCATCTATCTGTATTGACACATTAAGTTATTTATATTGTTTAGATTGGCTTTCCCATTTTACCGAAATTTGGCATTTTGTATGTTTGAAAACTTGTAAAAAGGTGACCAAGTTTTTGGATAATTTTGTAAGGATATATTATTACCAACGTTTTGTATATTTTTCAGTTGTAGGAATAAAATCGTTAGTTATTGTAAATACAAATATCGAAACCAAAATGTAGTATGGTTGGGGCTTACATCTTAAACCTGTCCAGGTTATTCAAATATACGTACAAAATTTAATGATACAATGATTTCCTTTAAGAACCCATTAAAAAGATTTACGTTTTGCCCTATGTTTAAATTTGACGATTAAAAAAAATACCACCAATATACAAAATATAATATACTAGTAAACCCCCGTGAAAAATCACTGGCTAATTAGAAAATCACAGAAAAATCACTATTAATTAGATACACATCAGATATCCACAATTTAAAAAACAAACTATTTAAACAACATTAAGGCCTACTTATCTAGGCTTACATAAACATAGCCCTAAACTATAATCTATACTGGGTTTGTTTAAGTATTACAGATGATGGGTGAAATCAGCTGTTAAACAAATAGGTAGGCCTATTTCTTCTTTAAATTTGTATAAACAAATATATTGGTGATAAAAAGTTGTATCTATATGTAGTTTATAGCCTCAAAGCTGATATTATAACGTATATTATATCATTCATTAGTTCTATAACTCATATTTAAAAAAAATCAACTTCACAAGAAATTATAATGATTGAAGTTGTAAACATAACTTCAAACTATAATCTACACTGGGATTACAGATGAAGGGTGAAATCAGCTGTTATATTATATGTTACTCACGTACGTACGCTCTTACACTCGCTTTTATAGGAGTCGATTCCTTAGATGCTTTACAATATGTAGTAATAAATGAACTACTGTTTTATTTGGCTCCGTCCTGTGACTTATTTTGTCTTGGTTCGAAGACGCGTTTCGGAGTCTAAATTTCATCTTTTTTTGACCAGTAAAAAGAGGTCCTCAAAACATAGTTATTTAACACAACAAACAAGTTTTTGAGTGTATCGCTAACATGCAACATTGTTCACCTACCCTCAACAATGTAAATAAGTGAACAAGTTTATAGTTTGTGTTGTGTAATATATGTTTATGTTGATGTTTCGAAGACAACTTTTGAGTGATAAACTGAAAGATGAAGTTCCGACTCCGAAACGCGTCTTTGAACTAACACAAATAAGGTTCGTTTATTACTAAATATTGTATTCAATAGTGACTCGAACACCGAACAATGAACATTGAATTAGAATATTTGTGGGCGAAATAACGAAGCATGTACTGAATGTTTGTTCGACTTACCTGTAGAGTTGAAGGCCAAAGACAAGAGATATTCTTCTGTAAGCCACTGGTCGCCGGTCCTGGACACACAGTTACCGATGACTTGCCGTATTGAGCTACTTGTACCGAGATGCAAGTACCTGGCGGACATTTCAACATGACTGTTTGGTCGTCGCAAGCAGCTCGTTGGAATGTACGCAGCGTCGCGGACAATAACTCTGCAAACAAGATATTGTGCACTAGTAAGCCACCGTGAAATATCACAGTCAGATTAATTAGATACAAATCAGAAATACATCATTTATAAAAATACTATTTAAAATCGACAAACTTTATCTGAGCCTGGCTAACTATGCTGAGGGGAATTAGAACAGGAAAATGTGTACAATTATAAGGATTATAAAACTGTTGATCTATTTGTAAAAATGTTGTATCTATGTACATACCTATCTGCCCGATCCGCCTTTGCGCGGATAGACAAATGAAAGTTAAATGTATATTAACAACAAAAAAATATATATATATATATAAATAAATATATTACACTATGCATTTCTTATGGGTTTTTTTAGTAACTTTGTTCCCCCAGAACCCGCTAAAATTTCGAATTTTTGGAAAAACTTTCTTAGTGAGCACCTAGAGCCCTAGAGGAAGCTACCTACAAAATTGCATTCCAATCCGTTCGGTGGTTTTTGAAATTTCGTGATGAGTAAGTCAGTGAGTGGTCACTGCACTTGTTATTATTATTTCCGCTAAGATGCTTGAAACATTTGTCTTCTTGCTTATCCGCCTTTCTTAGCTTTTTCTTTCTTTCGCTTGACGCGTTTCGGGTAGACCCCATCTTCAGAAGCTTTTGTTTAGCATCTTCAAAGCTAATTAGCAAACTAAGCTTCTGAAGATGGGGTCTACCCGAAACGCGTCAAGCGAAAAAAAGACAAAGCTAAGAAAGGCGGATAAGCAAGAAGACAAATGTTTCAGTGAGTGGTATTTGGATTATATATCCATATACATAAAATATGCATATATAAATATATTACACTATGTATTTCTTATGGGAATTTTTAGTAACTTTGAAACCCCAAACCCCCCATACAATTACCATTTTTTAAACCTTTCTTAGTGAGCACCTAGGGCCCTAGAGGGAACTACATACCAAATTTCATTCCAATCCATTTAATGTTTTTTTTTAGTAACTTTGATCCGCCCAAACCCCCACTAAAATTTTAAATTTTTTTAAAACCTTTCTTAGCGAGCACCTAGGGCCCTACAGGAAGCTACCTACCAAATTTTATTCCAATCCGTTTGGTGGAATTTTTAGTAACTTTGATCCACCCCCCCCCCCCACTAATAAAATTTCGAACTTTTTGAATGTATTTCTTAGCCAGTACTTAGGGCCCTAGAGGAAGCTACATACCAAATTTCATTCCAATCCGTTAAGTAGTCTTTGAGAAATCGTGACTTTTATATATACAGATACAGGGTGATTCAGGAAGAAACAGAGAAACTTTCTGGAGGTGTTCTACTAGTGAAAATAAAGAAAAAAGTTCATATAAACATAGATCCAAAAATGTTTTTTTTTCTACTACATCCAAAGATATTAAGTATTTTCTAAAAAAAAATTGGTCGAGATTTGAAAACGAAGCATTTCCGAACCTATGTTTGTAAGAACTTTTTTCTACATTTTCACTAATAGAACACGTCCTGAAAGTGTAACCGTTTCTTTCTAAATCACCCTGTGTATCAAAATAAAGTTTAAAATATTATATTTTAAATGTTTCTATTTGATATTGATACAGTATATCAAATGATTTAGAAGTTACAATATTAATATTATAATGAAGAAACTAATCACCGAATATGATAATATGTCATAGGAAGATGTACGAATGTTTCCGAAGTTAACGAATGGGTATCTCTTCTTTAAATTTATATAAATGAATATAAAAGGTCGTATTTATGTTCATTTTATAACGCCAAAGTAAATCTTATAACGTATTTTACCCTACATTAGATATATTAAACTTATATAAATAAACGGTACCAGAAACTGGCTCATACTTTCTCACAAATATATTTAAATTGTTGAATAGATTCACTGTGACTTAATAAAATTGTATTAAAGTAGGAGAGGGGATGCATTAAAGTAGGAGAGTAACTAATGGATATTATTATTATTAGCTAATGAGAAAACTATGCCATCGATTTCGAACAAATTTGCACCAAAAAATGTCAATTAGGCCTGTATAGATGCATGAAAAAAGGGTTTAAAAAATGTTGAAAAACTAAAAATTAGTTACTATTATTAGCTAAACGAGAATTTTTTGAAAGATGCGGTTTTTTGCATATGGTAGGGCTACCATATGCATTTTGGTATGATAAATGGCTACAAATAAGAAAATTTTTATCAACATCGTTGAAGCCGTTTTTTTTTAATAAAAAATAATAACTAATTTTTTGCGATTTTTTTACAAAAAGAGGGCTTATTCAAAATTTTTCAAAAAGTTTTTCGTGCATCCATACAACAGGCCTGATTGACATGTTTGGTGCAAATTTGTTCGAAATCGATAAAATTAAATAGTATTCTCTCTAGCTTTGTATACATACAGAAATACATACAAATATACAGACAGACAGACATTTTGTAAAAATGACTTTTTTGGACTCAGATTGTCACAAAACGGATATTCCACAAAAATCTCAACATCGATTTTTTTTACGATCACTATTATACTTTCTCTATAGTATATAGTGAGAAAGTATATAAACGTTACCAGAAACTGGCACATACTTTCTCACAAAGTATATTATTATTATTAGCTAAACGAGAATTTTTAGAAAGATGCGTTTTTTTGCATATGGTAGGGTACATAAGGGCTACAAATAAGACAAATTTGATCAAAATCGTTAGAGCCGAATTTTTGACAAAAAAATAATAACTGATTTTTTGGGGGCTTTTGGGTCAAAAAGAGGGATGTTTTTCAAAAATTTTCAAAACATTTTTTGTGCATCTATGCAGGCCTAATTGATATGTCTGGTGCAAATTTGTACGAAATCGAAAAATAGTTTTTTCTCTAGCTCTGTAGACATACAGACAGACTGTTTGTAAAAAAAAATCTTTTTTTGAACTCAGGGTGTCCCAAAACGGATACTTCCAAAAAATCTCAACATCGAGTTTTTTTGCGATCAGTATAGCCTACTTTCTTTATACTATAGCGTAGTGAGAAAGTAAAATCAACTTCACAAGACATTATAAAAAATTAATTGTAAACATTAAGTTGTAAACATAACCCCAAAGTATAATCTACGCTAGGTTTTGTTAAGTATTACAAATGATGGGTGAAATCAGCTGTTATACTATATTGTGACTCAAATACGTACGAACGTATACTCGCTTTTATGAAAGTCAATGTTTGATTTCTCCACAAACAAAACGTTATGTTACACAGAAACGTGCAAGATGTATTTTACTGACATTGTTGCCTGATTCACAACAACTGACCTCGCGTGATGGTTTCGCGTGATTGTTTTATGTGTCAGTTTTGGGATGGTTATACAGGACTAAATCTTATTCTGTGACAATACAAATATCTAGTTGGTTGTTGAAGATAGCCTAAGTGCCAACCTGTGTTTACTGATTTTTGTCACCAACTCACGTATACCTTAATTAAAAAGACAAATGTCTCACATAAATTGTTTTGTGAAGTTAATTTCAAGTGTATCTACATTACCAGTTTTAATAGCCTACATTTTTAAACTCTATTTTTCTTTGTTAAACTTGCAAATAGTTTATCAATGCCGAGTTTAAAATCAATGTTTTATGAGTTTCATTTTTATGGTAACTTGATTACTTTTAACTATAAATTAGATATTAGATCTATAGCTCCGTCACGTGACTTTTTCTCGTAGTTCTTTAGAACGACATGTTTCGGAGCTATAAATCCATCATAAGGTCGAAATAACTTTCAATATTTTATCTTTTATTTTATTAAGGGTTTCCAGCCTCTTTATTTTGATCATTATAATCCTCCCATCTATGTAGTCGGACTAAGTCAGCTTGGACACTCTGTATATATCAATCATTTCTTATGACCACGTCCATCGGGCATGGAGTGTAGATTGCAATTATCAAAAGACTTTATTTATAAAAAATATTGTAGAAACATAATTTGTATTTGTAAATTTGTTATTTTCTAATTTATATAATTTATTGTATGTATGCTGGAGTCCTGTATTATATGGGTGTGTGTGTATCATAATATAATTATAAATATATTTTTTATGTCAACAAATACAATATATTTGTGTAACAAATATTTACTATTATTTGATAACGTTTTTAACGTTAATCGTTTCTTACGTGAAAATGTAACTTTGAATAATATTTCAAATAGTTTACTTTTAATAGCTTATACACACAGATCTAATTCATGTAGCCAAATTTGATGGCGGTCGAAAAAAAACGGGCGACAAAAATAAAATAGTTATTGTGTGGTAAGGGTTAATAAAGCCGTACTATTAGCGAATTTCCATAGGAAAGATGAGCTATTGCAGTGACTCTAGCGTGAGGTCTTATGTCAAGAGTGGTAAATGAGCACCGACCATGTTCCCCAGATCGGATGTTCCCTGAAATTATATATACAGGGTGTCAAGTAAGTAATGTGTCAAACTTCGGGAAATGGTGAATGGGCCAGAATAAATAGACACCCAAGAATTCAAGTTTTTCCAAAAATACTTAATTTCCTGATATCCGCCATTTTGTTTTTTTAACTTTTAAACGAAATAAAATTCATATCTAGAGAACGGTTTGACCGATTGAGTTCAAACTTGGCAAGCAATGATCTATTTTAAGAAATAAACGGTTATTATCCAATTATGAGTTTTAAAATGGCGTTTATTTGAAAACTGTAAGCCTAAATAAAATCAGCGCGTGAGCCGGGGCTGGACGATGAGGTGCAAACAAATTCTACTAATTATCTCGTAAACGCAAGGCCTGAATTATTATTCAGCGCCTTCGTTAGTAGAACAATTTCCCAAATAGTTGGTTGAAACCATAAAACATATAAACTTAACTTTGGAAAATCGGCCGACTCACGTCAGCGTTTCAGCAAGGTGATCAAACTATTATTATTTTCTAATAATCATATTAACCGTCGGTTAAAATAGGTACGGTTCAGGGACTTAACGATTCTGGAATTACGGATTAGGCATACTTAAAACTAATAAGATCTGGTTCCGAAGTTCTTTTCTGTTCGCCGGTCCCAAAGTATTTAACCACCTACCGCTTCAGCTGAAGCAAATTAGTAGATTATATAATTTTCCGAGGAAAGTGAAAAATTGGCTGTTTACGTTCAGTGTCATTGAAGAGTTTACGAATGATGAGGAGGAACGGAACGGATCTCTTTGTTGATGCTTTTGTGGGATTGGGGAAGATTCTGATCTTGGTCTTCTTCTCATGCATGCGTGGCACCTCATCTGTATTTGTTTATATTTTGTAATTCTTATTTTAGTATATGTCTAAGTGTTAATTTTTATTACTAGTATTATGTTTTGATTGTAATTAGTGATACAGCTAATCACACACAACTGCAGTGGCACCGGATTAATTGGCTATTATTGGAGAAGTGACTAATTTATTTTGTATACTTTTTTTTAATTATTACAAACCAATTACCCATAACTGGTTGCGGTAATTGCTATAATTTCCAAAGATGTAAGGTAAATTGTAATGCAAGATCTGGAAATAAAAATTATTATTATTATTATGTATTCGCTTTTATTGGTCCTTAATGCAGATAATATGTTCAAAGTAATTTCTGAACATTGTTTCCCTCTTAGGATGGTATGTCAACTAATTTATCCTTAAAGACCAATGAATTTCAACCTTTATAATCAACAATAAACAGGGCCAGCAGTACCTATATTAAAATATTCTAAGATTGATATTGAATGCAAATAACGTAAAGTATTGTCTTTATACTTTATAACTTATACCGACTAATGTTATATATTCCGATTAATTTTGAATAAATTGGACACCAAACGAAAGGTGATTACGCTGAACTTTTATTTGAAATTATAAGGCTCCAACCCCTGCTCGCTTATCTCGCCAACCAACGTAAAGAAGCAAATGCAAACAGATTATTGTATACTGTGATATTTTCACTGGAATGACGATTGATTACGACTGAGATTTTTATTTTTATATAGAGGAGAGGCAACGTTCAAGTTAATATTTTTGGAAGTAGAAAAGATATTGAGCTCAAACTTTGTACACATATTTGTTCCGTAACCTTTTATTACTGTACGAAAAATTAGAACATTATTTTAATATTTTCAAAATGGCAACCGTTTAGAATTTTTAATTTCAAATATCTCAAAAAGCGCTAACTTTACAAAAATATTACAAGAGACAAAAAAGTTTACTTTTTTAATGACAAACTTAATAGTTTTTTTTATTTTATCTGTAGCTCAAAGGATAACAGAGATATTGAGAAAAAAATTTAAAAAATAGTTCTTGGTAGTTGTCAACAATATCCAGAATTCCTCTACAAACAAAATATTTTAAAGTTATTTTGAGCTACAATAATAAGTTATTTACATAATGTTCCGAGCACTTTCTGAACTGATTCTAGTGGTAAAAATAATGAAAAAAGTTCATATATTCATAGGTCTGGAAATGCTTCGTTAGAGATTTACAGCTGGCGAAAGATTTCATCCGTGTTTCAGATTACTCACATAAACTAATCGATATTGAAATATGTAGGGCGTCAATTAAGGTGTCAAATGTAATTTAATTTACGTAAAATGAACAGATAAATTTAATAAAATAGGTCCCAGTGCTGTAACTGCAGTATTTTTTACAATATTTAACCCAAAGCGCAAAATTCCGTCTAAAAAAAGAGTTTTCTGTAGGGTTTTAGTACATTAACTTTTTGAAATGGGTATAAATAAATAAAAAAACATTAATTTGTCATTAAAAAAGTAATCTCTTTTTTCTCTTGTATTTTATTTTTTGTAAAGTTAGGAGTTTTTGAGATATTTGACATTAAAAATTCTAAACGGCCGCCATTTTGAAAATATTAAAAATATTATTCTAATTTTTCGTACAGTGATAAAAGGTTACGCAATAAATAGGTGTACAAATTTTTACCTCAATATCTTGTCTACTTCCAGAAATATTAGGTATTTTGTAAAAAAACACATACAGACAGATAGACCGAAAACGGAATGAGATAGGACACATGTTATACAGTATTACATTTTTTATTTCTTTTGACATGCTGAATAACGTGGTATAGTTTGTTCATATGGTTGCAAGACACCCTGTATATTTACAGATTGTACTTGCATGCATATTTATAAATTTCTGTCACTTATTTATTTTAAATGCAAAGTTGAAATACAATTTTTAGCTATCGATAAAACATTTACAATGCAGACTGTAAAATGATAAACTTAATTCTGTATATATGTGATTGTACCTCATAACTATGTATTGGCTTTGGTTGTCAAGTGTTAATATGTATGAAGTGTATTTGCGGAGCAACATTACTAGAATTGTTGGGAAAATGTTAACAGTTTGGTGGAATAAAAGTTGAACGAAGATTTATTTATAAAATTACATTATACATTTAAATTTTTACAAACCAATATACATAGCGCGAAACAATCTGGGCAAAAGTTGTATTCTAGGTTAAAAACGAAATTTATAATTTGTATGGTATATATTTTACTTCAGTCACGTCTATTTTGATTGGAATAAGTGCATGTATGTATTTATTAAGTTATTTATAGAAATCATGTAAAAAAATATTATTCTGCTAATAAATGTCATTGTGAAATAATTTAAAACGATTTTTTAGAATATTAAAGCTAACAATTAAATTCGGCCACGGATTGAACCGCTGACGTGAGTTGAGCAAATTTACAGAATAAAGTTTATATATTTTAGGATTTCAACCGACTATTTGGGAAATTTGTGTACTCACGAAGGCGCTGAATATGCCTGCGTGTGCGAAATATATCACCCTCCAGCACCTGCTCACGCAAGGTTGTTAGAGAACTAGGTTGACGCATTAGACCGTTTTCGTGGTTCAAACCAGCCAAGTGCGGTGACGTCATGCAGTGACCGGCCCTCCGATAAGTCGCACTAGCTCTGGCAGTTAATAAGCAATGCTTGGCATCTGTTCAGACAGTACAAATAATGTTTGTTGATGTGCATATTTGTTGTTGTAATAATGTTGACAGTGCATATTAATAATAATGAGACACTATTAAAACTAAGTTCCGATACACTTATAAAAGCTGATCAATACAAAACACTATGAACCAAAACACAACCTCATAGTACGAGTGATTCTACTGAAATACTAAAATGGCGGACGGCAGAGCAAGAAGCAGATGGCTGTGTCAGGTCACTGCGTGACGTAAAAGCTAGCAGCAGTGTGGACTGCAGGGCGAGGCGGGAATGCGCCAACCTATATACTCTATCAACCTTGCTGCTCACGAGCTGCTTCGTTCAGCTCGCAGCGGGCAAACTCGCTTTTTATTTTCTTCCCCCTATACGTAGTAAATGGAGAAAGTATTGTTTTCGTCCAAATTTTCGAATTTGAATTTTCAGTGGAATTATCTGTTTTGGTGCTCCCTGAACCCCCAAAAAATGTTTAGTGGAATTATCTGTGTTGGTGCTCCCTGAACTCAAAAATATTTTTAGTGGAATTATCTGTGTTGGTGCTCCCTGGACCCAAAAATATTTTTAGTGGAATTATCTGTTTTGGTGCTCCCTGGACCCAAAAATATTTTTAGTGGAAT
>JAGFPH010008749.1:0-45993 GCA_018207615.1 Philaenus spumarius
CGTGCTCCCGACTGTAGTAGTGGTGTTGCCACCTGCCAGTTGAGTTCATTCGTTTTTCTCCTCCGTTTTCGTTATCTCGAAGGCATTATATTTTTTTCTCAATCTTTTTACAGGACGATGCGGTACTAACGGACAGACTGCGGGATGAAAAAACGGACAGTTTGAACAACCTGTCCCTTCCCTTCCGTTTTTAGAAGAAAACGGAATCGTAACGCAACGAAAGGGAAAAAACGGCTGGCGTAAACCTACACTAGAGCGAGGTCAAGAGCATTTGCCGCGTCTACGTGTGATACGAGTTCAGTTTGAGCGTTCTCGCTTTCCTCCGAGCCGACCAATTGACTCTAGCAATTTAATTTACGCCGATACGTTGTTATTATTCATGAAATCCGCCTATTCCGAATTCCCGATAAACCGACCAGTGTTTGGTCCCAATTAGTTCGGAATAGCGAGACTCTACTGTAGTATAAATACTAGGGGATCCGCCCATATTCGCTTTGTTCACCAAACCCGGTGTCGACCAATGGCGAGCCACTGCCAACTGTTTGTTTTTGCAGATAATCATTCCAGCGACTTGAGAAATCAACGTGTACCAAATTTGGACCAAATGCGGCCGATAGAGTGCGAACACAAATGTGCATCCATTCTGTGAATGAGAGGTAAAATTTAATTTTGAAATTAAACAACTAGCTAGTTACCAGTGCAAGACTATTCTAGTTACTGAGGAGTGCAGTTTATCCATGGTGAATTTGTTTAGCGAATTTCCATAGAAAAAATTCGCTATTGCAGTGACCCTTATTTTAAGACCTAAGGTCGGGAGTAGCAAATGAGCATAGATCATGGTCTCCAGAACACGTTTTGGGAAGTCATTAAAAATCATATATGTGTGTGTGTGTGTGTGTGTGTGTGCGTTGGTTCACTAATACTTGTCGGGTTACACTCCTGCTTATGAGCGTGCTGCCGGGCCTGTTAAAACTGTCGGGTCTTACACATGGACCGACAGTTAATAACTGCATTATACCACTTTGTTAGACTTAAAATGAAAATATAACTCAACTTGAAGTGTGACCCGATAAAATATGTTTCATGCAGTTGCACATTGGAAAATATTTATCGGGCCGTGATACATCACCGTATTGCAGCACCACCTGTAGCATATTTTGGAACTAAAGCCTTCGCGCCGAGTGTTGAGGCCTGACAATTTTCTTACAATTTAATTGGTTCGTTTCTAAGGGCGCACTTCTTGGTACAACGTTGCCACATCGAGCAGCTTTGATCATAATTTACTGCGTAATTATTTGAGTCAATGTTAGTGATGTGTTGCTGTTGTCACGATTCATGTTACATTTATGGCTCAGGTCTACACTTAAAACCCCTAACCTAAAAGCTAGAAATACAACAATAATTGCTTCAAATTTTGAAATCAGCTGTTAGTGGAAATATTGGAGCTAACAGCTATATTATCTGTTATAAATTGGTTGCTATGGTAATAAATGTAAATACATGTGTTGATTTATCATTCTGGGACTAACCTAAGAATTTTTTCCGACTAAATTTACAAATATTGGAATAAAAAAAGGTTTTTATCGAAATGAATTATAGCCTATGTTACTCAGGGATAGTGTAGCTTTTTATTAGTAAAACTGTTTTTTCAATCGGTTTAGTAGTGCCAGAGATTACCCCCTACATACAAAAAAACAAACAAACTTTACCTCTTTATAATATGAGTATAGATAAATATCACTATGGGCTCTGAACCTGGACGCTTCACGTCCCAACCCCGACTCGGCCTTCGGCCTCAGATGGCTGCTTCGCTTCGCTCGCAATTGAAAAATTCGCTAAAGAATCTCGTTAATCTTTGGCTCGTTTCTACATCGGTTTGTAAAATTATGAAACCAGGCTTAAATATATTTACAGTAATTACAATATTTATCATAACCTCAAATACATGCTTTAGAAACGTGAGTGGCTTTCATTACGATTTTAGTCCTAGTTCTACTATCTTCTGTGAACTAAAGTTTTGAAACCAGGCCTAAATATACAGTAGTAAAAATTATTGCAGGATTAATATAACCTCAATACTATGTTTCAGAAATAAGCCAGGCCTATATCACAAAATTGACTGTTAGAATTTATCCATCTTTGCCTAGTTTACTTTTTTTTTTGACAAAATAAATTGTTAAATCAGGCCCAATTTATTCTAATCCTAACGTGCTAAAACAGTATACATTAGTTTGTTTTTTAACAGTAATTAAAAAACTATCTAATGAACAGCTGATTTTGGATAGTACTCAATCCCATGGCTTGTTTATAAACAGCTGTTTTGATTGCTTTATTTACTATTTCGTTGTTATTTTGTAACCAACATGGCAACCCATAAGACCCATGTTAAAATTGTTCAACTTTTAAATTAGTATTTCTCAAAACATTGCGTTTTAACACGAAATATCAATATATGGGTGTACCTAAAAATCAAAACTACACCTAAATACAAAATTTCTTTGAATTCGTTAGAGCCGTTTTCGAGATCCGCGTCAGATACAAAGATATAAAGATACAAAGATACAAGAATTGCTCATTTAAAAAAAAAGTAATAGGATATTTGATTGTATCTGAGTTTGAAAAAGGGGCTGATTCTGATCAAAATAATGTGTTTTGTAGAGGCTGCTTGGTTTTTACAACAATCTATATTTCAAACGGTAGGATAATAATAAAATTATAAAATTTAATATTAGTACACTGCAGTACCAGATAAATAGAAAGTTTGTAGGTAGTATTGCGGAATTTATTGGTTGTGTTTTAAAAACTTAAAACATCTTTTCATAACATATTTATTCAGGGTTTTGTATTAAACCATATACATTATTTAAATTTGGCTAATCTAAGCTTTTGACCAATTTGCTATTTTTTTAATTTTTCTCTTTTCAAAATTTATTAAAAAACGAATTACCTAATTGAATAAAATAGGGCTAAAATTTTTTAGAAAAGAGACTATAACAATTTGTTTACTGAAAACTGAATTATTCAAAATCAATCCAAAATTTGGCCTTTTTGTCTTTTTAATTATATTTTAAAGACATTTAATTTTTGTAAGACATAAGAAAAATTATATGTAATTTAGTACATATATAATATTGTACTTAATATTACAATAAATATGTTTCTGTAGACTTATTAATATTCCAACAAGCTTTTAAACTTCTGTACTTATTTAAAAATAAATGCAGTATAATTCACTTCTCAGTCCAAACTGAAAAACAAAACAAGTTCTTTGCCAAACTCAATTAAGATAAAATAAGATAGCCATGTTCTAATATCAATTGAATATCTAACGGTAATAAACGTCAACAGTTATGTACAAAAATAAATTAATAATTTCAAAATATTGAACTGTCCCCACCTAAATTGTGTCCTGATAGTTAAAAATTAACTTATTATAGGCCTATAGCCTACTATAGCAAATTGTGATAAACCAAGAAATAGCTATTAACCATCTTCTTACTGCATTGCCAATTAATACTTCATTGGCATTACTATAAAAACAAATTTTATTAAAAAAAATGTCAACCGCCTCCCCTTCAAAATAAAGGTTAAGTTGGTAACAGTGTTAGAAATTCTAATATTGTGAAACATAAAAACCATTTTTCAAATTACCACGCTTTTTAGAGTTTCTTTTATGGAAAAACATGTATTTATACACAATTTTTATTGCGTAGATTAGAAATAAGGAAACTTTTTTTTACTGCTATGCAGCCAGTAAGAAAGGAATAACAGTCAGCAAGAAATGGTATTTCTGAATAGTACACTGTTTAGTTTCGTTTGGTTAAAATTTAATTAATCATGTCTTTATGGACATTGTACAGAGGTAATGAACTTGAAAAACATTCTAAAAATATCTAAAACCATTGTTTTTATGCAAACTTTGCTCCATAGCCTCGTTCGAATAAGAGTAGGCCTAACAAAAAAACTGGTATTTATGATTTAAAATAGTACAATTATTACCAAATGAAACTAATACAGGATTGAATATTAGGTCAATGGTAACATTAAGGTGAATTGTTATGTTAATTGATTGACAAGAAGCAATAAAATCGACAAATATAGTACTTTTCTTTTTACAACATTTAAAAACGAAGGAAATGTCAGTGATTGTACATAGACGGAAGAGAAAATGCTTGCTAAATACTTTTAGCTTTTAGGCTGTAAATTCTTGTTAAGAGGCTTAAACAAAGGTATTTTTGTTAATAGACGTGTTATAAATCCGCATATTTAAGTTATTATGAATCATAAAATATTAAATAATTTAATAATAACCTATATGACATGTAAATGAGTGGAAAATAATAATTACAGTGCTAAAAATTACAAAAGTGCTAAGAGATCATTCTGGTGTAATGGATAGAACGTCTGCTTCTCGACCTAGTGTTTCTTAGTTCGATCCTGCAAAGTGGTAGTGTTTTTTCCTTGTTTTTAGACGATTTTCAAAATAAAATTTACGTTTTGGTGCAAACAATTTAATATTACGTTTACAAAAAGTAGCATAGAGGAAAAATAAACATTTATGGCACACAACTTAATAAAGTTTTATACAATTTTGGTAAATAAAGTAGACAAATTAATGCTCATGAACCCATCGTTTTTGCAATAGAAATTTTATTAAAATCAAATAGCCTAAATGTTCTTTATTCAAGTTGTAAACTATAAGTTAGAAATTAAATCGAGTTGGGGTAACATTATTTCTTTTAAAGTGAAACAAACCAAAAAATACGTTTTCGTAAATCGGAACTAGATTATTTGTTTTAACTGAACAATTGCAATAGGTACCAAAAGCTACAAAGCACGGCAAAACAGAAAATCGATTGCTTTTATGCAAGCTTTGGAATAAGAGTAGGCCTAACAAAAAACTGGTATTTATGAATTAAAATCGTACAATTACCACATTCAACTTATACAGGATTGTATATTAGCTCAATGGAAACATTTTGGTGAAATTTTATGTTAATTGATTAACGAGAAGCAATAAAATCGACAATAATTACTTTTCTTTTAACAACATTTCAAAACGAAGGCAATGTCAATGATTGTTCCTAGACCGAAGAGAAAATGCTTGCTAAATACTTTTAGAGACTTAAAACAAACGTATTCTTGTTAATAGAAGTGTTATAAATCCGCATATTTAAGTGATTATGCATTAAAATACTTAAATATATTATTAAAAATTTAAAATTAAATATTTTAATATTATACGATTTGTAAATGAGTGAACAAATTATAGAACTCAAAATTGCTAACACTAGTAATATATATAGATCATTGTGGTGTAATGGATAGAACGTCTGGCTGTAGACCAAATCTTTCTTGGTTCGATCCTTGTGTCATGGTATTTTTTTTCTTGTTTTTCAAATAATTTTTACGTTTTGGTGAAAACGATTTATTACGTTTACAAAAAGTAGCATGGAGGTAAGGTAGACATTTATGGCCATTATACCTTCAAATTTAATAGGTTTTATACAATTTAGGTAAATAAAGTAGACGAAAGCTTTTGAGCACATCGTTTTTGGAATATTACAAATTTTACAAAAAAAAAAAAATAAACGTTAATAGGCCTACACCAACAACTACAAAGCATGGCAAAACAAAAAATATTGTTTCTAATGCAAGCTTTGGAATAAGAGTAGGCGTACGCCTAACAAAAAAAAAAACTGGTATTTATGAATTAAAATCGTAAAAATTACCACATTCAACTTATACAGGATTGCATATTAGCTCAATGGGAACATTTTGGTGAAATTTTATGTTAATTAATTGACGAGAAGCAATAAAATCGACAATAATTACTTTTCTTTTTACAACATTTCAAAAGGAAGGAAAAGTCATTGATTGTACCGAAGAGAAAATGATTGCTAAATACTTTTAGACTTAAAACAAACATATTCTTGTTAATAGAAGTGTTATAAATCCGCATATTTAAGTAATTATGCAATAGAATACTTAAATATGATTATGTATAAAATTGAAAATTAAATATTTTAATATTATACGACTTGTAAATGAGTAAACAAATTATAGAGCTTAAAATTGCTACCACTACTAGTAGATCATTGTGGTCTAGTTTATAGAACGTCTGACTGTCAACCAAATCTTTCTTGGTTCGATCCTGCAGCGTGTCGTAGAATTTTTTCTTGTTTGTTCGACTACAGTATTTTCAAAATAATATTTACGTTTTGGTGAAAACAATTTAATATTACGTTTATAAACAGTAGCATGGCGGTAAGATACACATTTAAGGCACATGACTTTAAATTCAATAGAGTTTTTACAATTTAGGTAAATAAAGTAGATAAATGCTTTGAGCACATCGTTTTTACAATTTCATTACGTTTACTAAAAGTAGCATGGAGGTAAGATACACATTTAAGGCACATAACTTTAAATTCAAGAGCGTTTTATACAATTTAGGTAAATAAAGTAGACAAATGCTTTGAGCACATCGTTTTTGCATATTACAAATTTTACTAAAAAAATAAACGTTAATACCACTTTATTCAGAGTTGTAAACTATAAGTTAGAAATAAAAACGAGTTTAAATATAACGTAGCCTAATTTCTTTTAAACACATCATAGCCTAACCAAAACTACGTTTACTGAACTATTCCAATTTGCAATACCAAAAAACTACAAAGCACGGCACAAAAGAAAATCTATCTTTCTGGGTTTACCACATTTTTTACTAAACAGGAATGAACTTATCGTATTTTTTCCATAGGAATCTTTAATTGTAAAAAAATAATAGATACTACTGTATTTAAATATTAGAGGAAATATTTACAACGAATATAGAAAAGCAATTAAAATATTTCGCTTGTTGCAAAAAAAGAACTTTACTAAAATCGAGCCTACTAAACTTAAAAATTAGAATAATTCTAAATCTAGAAATGTAATGAACTAAAATTTTCTTTCAATAGAGATTTGAAACTTACATCAACTTAACAACAGGACAATAATATTTATTTGTTTAAGTAGAATATAAGAACATTTATAATGATTTCAAATGTGCAAGAAATCAAATTATAGTTGAAATCAATATATTGGTAATTCAAAGGACAGGCCTAGTTATGTATCGGCAAGTGAAAAGCAAACCGACCAAGGGACTGGAGTAGGTAATAGGAATACAGTAGTATCAGGATTGAAAGCACGATCTGGCATCGTCGCCCTCAATCAAGGCCAATGCGCGCGCAACTTATAGGGTGTGTTTGTTGTACTTCCGTAGTAATGATGATTGGTGGGACAAGATGACACACTTCCGACTCTTCAATATTTGAGGGGAAGACCCGATAAACAAAAATGTTCATTTAAAAAAAATTGGCGGTGTGTAAATGGATTTTGATAAATTATTTATAGAAAGCAATCATAAAACCATAAGAAATAACTATCAACCCGAAAACCCGACAATTGTGTTTTATGCCGGTTACCCGACAATTATATGTGGGCGGGTATGTGTGTGTGTGTGTGTGTGTTCACACTCTAGCAGCCGCATTTTGGTCCGATTTGGTCCAAATTTGGTACACATATTGGCTGTCTACATCGTTCAGACGAGTTTGTTAACCAAAAAAATCCAACAACAGGAAGCACGTTTTTTGACCGGAAGTAACTATTCGTTTAGTTACAATAGCTACGAAAAAGATTTTTTTTCAGGTTTTTTCTAAATATATAAATTTAGGATGTAATTCTGCTTGGTTCCCCCAAAATCGATCAAAACGTAAAATATCATAAAAGTACCCATTTCAAAGCCACGTGGTTGATTTTCCCTTGAGGGCCTTCTCATCCGAGGCCGACGGTCGAGTTTTTACATTGCGAGCGAAGCGAAGCTCATAACCCGAGACCACAAGATCGAGGTGCACACTCGCAAAGCAAGTTTTTCCACTGAGAGTGTAACACAGTCTACTAATATATTTCGTACAAATAGGCAGCTACTCAGCACTGTCGTGAGTAGACCTGTTTTCCAAATTGTTGGTTGAAACCCTAAAACATAGGCCTATAAACGTAATTTTGGAAATTTTCTCAACTATCGTCAGCGGTTCAGCTGCGTGGTCGAATTATTTTACTGTTATTTGAAGTTGTTATATTTCAAGAGGCAACATCGACTTAACGTTTGAGTAATGAATGTGACATTTTTTAAATGGTTGCAAAATGTACGATTTACTTTAGAATTAATGTAGGCCATTTACGTTTAAATGTACGCTAAGTTTAGCTATTCTATTTGTTTTATGAGAGGAGCAAGCATGTGTGTTGGTCTCGCGTGGTTCTAATGTAGCGAAAAAGTTTCATTTTCGTTGCATCCGAACACAGTTTGTTGTTGGATAACGTTAAGGTCTCCCGGCTTAGAGTAGGGGAAATACACATTGGTCACGTCCTTCAATAAATCTGACCTTGCCGTAATCTCCCCCGGCATTCCCTTCGGTATGTAATCTCTCTTCGTACGTACGATAAATTTTATGTCCGACTGTTTGCAACTCGCCGTTCTTTATCCCACAAGTAGCATTGCGTGTTTAAAACAAATACCCTATGATCACAGTATGTAATCAACTTTAAGCCTTGGCTTGCAACAAAATAATATATTTCTTTACATAAAAAGTCTTACTGCGGACAAAATCATAGGTTTACTTGACATTCATAAAACATATAAAATGGAATAGAAATAGTTAGAAAGTTACATTCGATTCAATAATAAATTGATACATTAAAAACTTAAAATAAAAAGACATACATTAACAAAACTATTCCAACAGTAATAAACATAACTAGTGTTCCCTGCTTGATTTTAATAAATAAATATTTAGATAAAATTAAGAAACTCAACTAAATTACGAACCACTCTCATGTAATTTCTGTGGTTCATACGATCCCGATTTCCTACCAATGGTCCACCATTGTATTCTTCTTCTTTGTGCCATTTTGTTTTTTAACTAATAATCTCACTGAATCTACATAACAATAATATATAGCCTACCGTAATCATTAAATACTAAGTGAACTGAAAACAAACATTATAAAAGTGTAAATAACACACTGATAGGTTATAAACACACTACTAGCACGCTCCGGCCCAGTGAAGGCAGCCATCTTTAACGTAACTGTCACTAGCGCTTGTGCGGCGCGATTAGGAACTAAAGGACTACGCGAGTCAAAACTTGAACTGTTTTCCTTTAAAACAACACCAAAACCAGCTCTGTACCTTGTTTAATAAAATTTATATAAATTTTTAAAGTTGTTAAGTCCTTTTTGAAACACCCTGTAGAAATATTTAGTTTCTTAAGACAGCTGTTTGATTAAATTAAATTCATTAAGACAGCTGCTTATTTAAGTGAGATCACTTAAAACAGGTGTTTATTTAAATTAAATTAATTACTCAAGACACCTGTTTATTTAAATGAAATTAATTACTTAATACACCTGTTTATTTACATTAATTACTTAATACAGCTGTGTATTAGAATTAAATTAATTAAGACAGCTGCTTATTTAAGTGAGATCACTTAAGATAGCTATTTATTTCAATGAAATTAATTACTTAAGGCAGCTGTTTATTTAAATTAAATAGATTACTTAAGACAGCTGTTTATTTAAATTAAATAGATTACTTAAGACACCTGTTTATTTAAATTAAATTAATTACTTAAGACAGCTGTTTGTTCAAATTAAATTCATAACTTAAGACAGCTGTTTATTTAAATTAATTTAATTACTTAAGACAGCTGTTTGTTTAAATTAAATTAATTACTTAAGACAACTCTGTTTGTTTAAATTAATTTAATTACTTAAGACTACTGTTTGTTTAAATTAAATTGATTACTTAAGACAGCTGTTTATTTAAATTAAATTGATTACTTAAGACAGCTGTTTATTTAAATTAAATTAATTACTTAAGACAGCTGTTTATTTAAATTAAATTAATTACTTAAGACAGCTGTTTGTTTAAATTAAATTCATAACTTAAGACAGCCATTTATTTAAATTAATTTAATTACTTAAGACAGCTGTTTATTTAAATTAATGTGATTACTTAAGACAGCTTTTTAAGTTAATTTAATTACTTAAGACAGCTGTTTGTTTAAATTAATTTAATTACTTAAGACAGCTGTTTGTTTAAATTAAATTGATTATTTAAGACAGCTGTTTATTTAAATTTAATTAATTACTTAAGACAGCTGTTTATTTAAATTAAATTGATTACTTAAGACAGATGTTTGTTTAAATGAAATTTATTACTTACGACAGCTGTTTATTTAAATTAAATTGCTTACTTAAGACAGCTGTTTATTTAAATTAAATTAATTATTTAAGACAGCTGTTTATTTAAATTATATTAATTACTTAAGACAGCTGTTTGTTAAAATTAAATTAATTACTTAAGACAGCTTTTAATTTAAATTAAATTAATTACTTAAGACTTTTTATTTAAATTAGATTACTTAAGATAAAACACAAGTGACATGCACTCAATAAAATATTTCTTTATTGAGATGTAAATGGGAAGTTCGATGCCTAAGGGGCAGAGCCCTAGTGATTGAAGATAAAACAAATTACTTTTGGAACATCTTGAGGAAATTCCCTTTAATTTTCCATATCAATAGTCAAAATAGGCCAAGCATTAAATGTGCGGCTGTGCTAACAAAAGATTCCTTAGGTAATTAAGAAGTAAGATAATAATAAATATTTATCTAATAATAAAAAGATTGATTTACATTACTGCGTATAAGCAAAGTTCAACTAACCTTCAAAATCTACAGAAAACCCACCCAGACTGACCAAACCATACATGCTTCTTCTAACCACCCTCATAACCATAAAATATCAGCTTACAATAGCCTAGTACACAGAGCGTTAAACGTGCCCATGTGCAAATCCGATTTCGACCATGAAATAAAAATAATTAAACAGATAGCAATAGCGAACGGATTTCATCATACTACAATAGACAAAATTATAAAAAGAAAACACAGGGAAAAAATAATAACTAAGGACAAACCAAAATATATAAGTATTGAATACCACGGGTTAATGGATGATGTTGTACAGAGAGTATTTCGCAAACAAGGATTCACACTGGCTTATAGAACGAGTAATAATTTAAAAAAGGCACTCAGACCAAAACCCAAAATAAAATGCCCTTATAATGGAAGTGGGATTTATAATTTGACTTGTAATGATTGCGACATGCACTATATTGGACAAACTGGACGTGCATTCAAAACTCGGTTTAAGGAACACCTCCCGAGCAATAAATCTAACGCGGTCCACTCCAAATTTGCTGAACACCTACTGGAAACAGGGCACACATACACCAGCCTCCAGAATAACATGGAAATATTGTGCAAATCTGCCAAAGGACCAAGAATGAATGTCATGGAAGAATACCACATATACAAAGCCAATATAGCTGACCCCACGTTATTGTTGAATGAGAAAACCCACTTCCAGTCTAACGCAATTTTCGATATCATCATAAGTTCTGAACTCTCCCCCTCCACAACTGTACTCCGACCTCCATCGTAGTAGTGTCGTGAACATTGACCGGTGTACACGTGTACAGCTCACTTAATAAATGAATGTAACTGTACTATTTGTGTTGTTTGTGCGTGTGTTTTTTAAATATGTTAGTGTTTTTTAAGTGTTTTTAAATGTTTTTACGTTTTTTGACGAGCATTGTGTATATGCCATACAAAATCAGATTTGATAATGCCTGAACAATAGGCGAAACGCGTCATCAGTAACCGTGACAAAAAAAAGGACTGCGAGCAGAAACGCCGAAAAAGGTATTTATATAGTATATATAATATTTTTATGTTTCTTTAAATATATAATAACGTATATAAATAAAATTTTATTAACAAATATTACTAGTTTTATAGTGCTTATAATTGTGCACATTTACCAAGTTATAAATACCTAGTTAGGTAGACCTAGATAAAGCCTGTTGTTTATAAATAGTATTTTTTTAAATGATGTATTTCATTTGTGTATCCAACTAATCTGCCTGTGATTTTTCACGGGGCTAGCTGGTATTCTAATTTTAAAAAAAAAACCTGCACTGTTAATGTTTACAATTGTTGACATGTGCCTTTATAAAAATTAAAATAAACGTTGGCACACGTGCCTGTTTTACAATATGAAGGAAAAGTTTTGTAATAATATGAACTCAGTGTGTGTAACGTGTATAAATATTGCATACGTCAAACACGACATAAAGGAAATTTATAGCGCTGCAAGGATTCAGAAGTTGTTTCAAAATATAAACATTAAACTCACATTATCCTCGCAATATTTCTTTCAGTCCGGTTATTAAGTTTATGTTTTAAACTAGAAGCTCTGCCCCTAGACGCTTCACGTCCCTACCCCGCCTCAGCCTTCGGCTTTAGATGGCTGCTTCGCTTCGCTTGCAGTTGGAAAATTCACTAAAGAATCTCGTTAATATTTGGCTCATTTGTATATAGGTGACCGAGCATAAATCAGCAGTTTTTTTTTGTTTTTTTGTTTTTTTGCAGCTGACTCACACTCATTAAACATTGTCTCCATAAGATTAACATTGGAAATTTGAAGAATTGTGTGCCGGAGCTCCTTCTCGGGTGAATAGTGGCTGAACGTATGATTGGATCTTAAATCTGATAGAAAATCGTTAGTTTGAAATTAAATTTTCTACAACTTTTGTATTTAACGTTTTTTGCTATCTCTTACCGTTTTCTTGCAAAACGCGCTCAAAGTGGAAAAATGAAAAAATTTAAAAAATCTTTCCCGCCCAAATGGTGCTTCCAAAATTAAAAAATGTGAAATTATGGAAATTTGTTTAAGAGTTTCTCGTAGAGAGCTTTAATTCAAGTATGAGGTCGAGGGGTGTCCGATTACGGGAAGTGCCTCATAACTAATGTCAGTGAATCAGTGTTACCGTCTAGCTTTATATAAGTACATTTACCGTGTTAACACTTGATAATTTTAAATCGGAATGTTTTCATAGGGGGTCGGAATTTGTGAAAATGGTTTTAGTAAATTATTTAATTCCTTTTAAAATTTTCAAAAACGTAAAAACCAGCAGAGATTGTATTACGTTTCACTTTGAAGCAAACTCGCGAAGGAAAGCGAAACAGTCCATTTCTGAGAGCGCAAAGTCAAGGTGCATTCTCGCAAAGCGAGCTTTTTCTGCGGCGAGCTGAACGAGCAGCGAGTGAGCCGGTGTGGGAGGCTGAGGTGCGACCAAATTCCACTAATATATTTCGCACACTCAGCGCCTTCTTCAGTAGACCAATTTCCCAAATAGTTTGTTGAAAACATTAAACATTTAAAATCACGGAAGACAAATCCTATGATACTTAAATTATGTACACTTGAAACTATTTGAATTCAGTGTTATTTCAAAATAAAGACACGCAGTTCTGTTACTAAAACAGTATATACTTGAACGGCAGATATAAGGTAGTTCTTTTATTGAACGAACAATATTATATCCGCCATTTTGTTTTAGAATGTATACAGAAGATGTAAGCGATGTTTACAAACACGAAGAGGAAAACGATGTTTTCATTTATCTCCGCGACGCTGCGCTGTAACAACACAAAGCTTGTTTCTACGTGTTTGCAACACCCGTATCTTTTGTTTCCATTTTATCACGCTTCGATAAATATTAACTTTTTTTCTTCCGCCTGAAACAATGACAAAACAGTATATTTCATCACCAGGACCGAAAGTGACGCTTTTCGATACGATCTCAAGTTTGGCCGGTGTGATGATCGATACTTTTCATCACACTGTGATTAATAATGTTAATAAGAAATTTAATATTTTTTTTTTCAAAATAACCTATCGTTTCTCAGTAACATCCCTGAAGTACAATGGCAACCCAGTTAAGGTTTACAGCATCAGCTGATTACTGAGATCAGCTGATATCAAATATCGAATAATATTAATAAAAACACTACACTACTACCGATACAGGTACATGAATAAACGTACTGATGTACTCTTTTAAATAATAAGTTAAAAGTTAATTTATTTAATACTTTTAAATAGAATCAATATGTAGTTTTTATTGCTACTCATATTTTTTTCTTTGTTAAAATCGTTATTATCTATACTATTGTATAAAAATCTAATTGTGTCTGTCTGTGTGTTACTCAATCGAGTAAAAACTATTGGATGGATTTGAATGAAATTTTTCACACATATAGATCTTGACCTGGAATGAAAGTTAGGCTAGAATAATTCATTTACATTTAATGTTTGAAACAACCCCTAAAACAATAAATATTTATGGATTTGAATGAAATTTGGCACACATATAGATCATGACCTGAAATGAAACATAGGCTAGAAACATATTTATGAACAATAATAAATATTTATTGTTTAAGGGTTGAAACAACCCCTAAAACAATAAATGTTTATTATTATACTTCCATTAAGACTAGATTGCTGGAAATTTTTACATTTATTTCTTACAAGATAGATATAAAAAGTAAACCATATTTGTATTTTTTAGTGTACTACTATGGGGCGAAAATGTAACAACCCCTAAAATAATACAAATTAGTTATTATACTTCGCATTAAGCTAGAAAGCTTGAAATTGGTACATTTATTTCTTACAATACATATATACTATGTAAATCACATTTGCATTTTATAGCGTGCTGATAAGGGGTGAAAATGTAATAATAACCCCTAAAACAATAAACATTTATTACTATGTTTGGAATGAGTGCGAATCAAATAGATATTAGATTTATTTGCTAATATCTAATAAATTAATAAGACGACATTTCAAATCATAATTATTGTTACTCATAGCGCTACCAATGTTACAATTTATAACTAATTTAGAGATCGGCAAAAATCTCCAGATGATTTTGCCTATCTATACCGAGAAAACGCTATTTTCAATACACACAGCTGATATTGAAAGTGGCTGTTTTCGATACAGTGTGATGAAAAATCATTCCTGATGCAAACTCGTTGTTTTTTATGTATACAGTAAATATAATAGACATAAATCGTATTATTTTGTGAAATATACATTACTAGTGCAGAGAAAAATACTCTACACTCTGATATTTTTTATGGAAATGACGATTGAGCTTGGATCTAAACGTAGCTAATGTAAGACAGTGATCGAAACAGACACAACCTACTGTGCTTCTGGAGTTTAGTTGGCAGTACGGGAAAGGCTGTGCTAATGCTTTTCATATGAAGTTTCCGTACTACTACCCGCACTGCTGACATCGACCGCTCTATGAATTCACTGAATTTGTAGATGTTGACGTAATTTTATTGGTATCAAATTAAAGCTACCTTATAAAACTTTCCTCATGTGACACCAAGAAATGTATATACATTTGTCATATATTTTGTATAGGCTTTTATAACTGAAACGCAACTGATAAGGATATCATAAATGTAGTAAGCGAGGATTTTTTTTAATTTTCGGTCAGGCAACTTTTTCAAGCGGGAAAGTTGTACAAACAAAGTGGCGCGGTGCCATCGCAGTGTTTCCGCTTGCCTTTATATAAATTTAAACGCAATGTTTAACAGTTTTACACTAATGTACCAATATATGCAATGTGGTTTCATAAAGAATATAGTAAATTATCGTGCTCTTGTCGTTAAGTGAATGATAACTCAACATCCAAATAAGTTAAGTTATAAGTTTAAGTTTAAACTGAATATGAATATGTTTAACTAATGTAAGATTTAATTTCTATTCAAGTTTCCTTAGTAGATTGTAATTTGTATATATATTTATGTGTGTTTGGTGTGAGTATATGTGTTTGTATGGGTATATATAACTTTATGCCGGATTCCATTCTTTATTTTGTTGTTTGAGTCTATACTGAGTATGAATATGTTTAATTAATGTAATATATAATTTCTCTTCAAACTTACTTAGTAGATTGTAAGTTTATATATAGTACTTTTGTTTTTTATTGTTTTGGAAGCCATTATTGTAACTTAACACTAAGTCTGTTGGAGTGTGTAAGATTTGGAGGAGCGCGGTTGGCTGCCGAGTTGTCTTTCATTCCGAGAGAAATTTACGTTTGTTTGTATTTGAGTGTTTTCTTTTTTTTTGTACATCCCACACAGGTTTTGAACCTCGGGATGTTTATATATTGTTCCTATGTATGTAAGTTTAGTTATATATTTATATGTATATATGTGTAAAGATGTGGAACAATAAATATCATATCATATCATAATAATACCTAATGTTTCATTACACAATGCACGTACAAATATTTAGTTGAATAAAGCAGGAGTTTTTAGTTTTATAAAACTATACAATGTATATTAAAATAATCTTGCACTATGATAACGAGGTTTACCTTTATTCTAAGTGATTTATTCCCGATATATGACTCGTTGTTGAATAGGATTGTAAAATAATCACTGGTTGTAATATAATCATTGTTATATTACTGTTCACAATACTGAATATAAGTTGTTGACGACTAGGTGGTGACTAGAACTTGTGCACATCCTTTTTAATGCATCTGTAACGATATAGTATATTTCGTCACAAGTCCGGAAAATGGCCGTTAACCGGTGCACGATCGAGTTTCGAGTTACGAGGCGAAGCCGAGTACTTGAATTCGATCAAGCACCGGTACAGCACTTTCGGACGAGTTATGAACAGTACTTTTCATCATACCACCTTCTATTAAATATACAGGGTGGCTAAAAATAAACTCCTACACAACCTCATAACTTGTTATTTGTTGGTATATTTGAACTGTTTCCAGGTAGTAAGTACAAACAAAAGTAACTTGTTTAAACAATCAAATATTTATTAGGTTAAGAGCAATAGGTAACTTTACAAATTGAAAGAAATGTTGATGGTACAGTTTTGGTTATTCGATATGTTAATCCCCTTATTTGGGAGTTTCTTTTGTAAAACCTGGACGTTTTCAGAATGACAAAAACTGTTAAACACATTTTGGGTATCCGTTTGGAAGTCAGGTGCTATTTTCAATATTGATTCAGGAATATTAATATTTCAATCAGCCATTCATTATAAGTACGTTTCCACTTTTACAATAGTCTATAGGTTAATAAACTAACAACATCACATGTTTGTTATTGTTCAATTTGTTTATGTTACTAGAAACAGTCAGCTTTTTAAAAATTATATAATGAAATACGGTAAGTAGAATAGCAGCGCTAGTGGTGACAAATCGTGGAACCTTCTTTCCCGGCCTAGTCCTTTTACTTTCTCACTATACTATAGTATAGAGAAAGTATAGTGATCGCAAAAAAAATCGATGTTGAGATTTTTGTGAAAAGATCCGTTTTGGGACCCCCTGAGTCCAAAAAAGTGGTTTTTACAAAATGTCTGTCTGTATGTATGTATGTCTGTATGTATACAAAGCTAGAGAGAACACTATTTGATCGATTTCAACCAAATTTGCACCGGACATGTCCAGTACGCCTGTATAGATGCACGAAAAACGGTTTTGAAAAATTTTGAAAAACAACCCCCTTTTTGGCAAAACAAAAACAAAAAAATCAGTTATTATTTTTTTGTAAAAAAACGGCTCTAACGATTTTGATAAAATTTGGCTTATTTGTAGCCCTTAATGTACCCTACCATATGCAAAAAACCGCATCTTTCTAAAAATTCTCGTTTAGCTAATAATAATAATAATAACTAATTTTGGAGGGTTTTTTGGCCATAAAGGGAGTTGTTTTTCAAAATTTTTCAAAAACTTTTTCGTGCATCTATACAGCCCTAATTTACGTGTTTTGCGCAAATTTGTTTGAAATTGATTGAATAGTTTTCTCTCTAGATAATAATAATAATATTTATTAGTTAATCTCCTACTTTAAATCACCTCTCCTACCCCACCTACAATTAATTATGAAGTCGCAGTGAATCTGTTTAATAATTTAAATATGTTTATGAGAAAGTATGTGCCAGTTCCTGGTACCGTTTATTTACAGTTTTACCCGGCCTGTTTAACGGGCCTATCGGGAATCGATTGGTTTCAACCACAGCTGATGGTACTGAAAACAATAGTTTATTGCGTTGGTATGATTAAAAAGCCTTTTTCGACATGCAGACGCGTCGCGGCGACAGCCACAGTCGCATGTTGTCAGGACGGGTAGTAGCCCCGCAACAGCCCATATGTCCTGTACTGCCAACTAAAGCCCGAACGCAGACTAGGTCTAGCTCGAACGATTTCGAGAAAAGTGGCTTACTGGAAGTTAAATAAAATTGTTTTAATTTCAAAAATAGATTAATTTGATTTTCATTCAATCTGAAGTCTGAATACAGTTTGAAATGTGTAAATGTTGCTGATTGAATACACCGACAGCGACTGTGTTTGCCTTAGCGAAGTATGTCAAGTAAACTTGAGAACGTCATGTTTGTCTGACAAGTTAATCCAAGTTTAATTATTCAGGACTATTTACCCTGCTATTTACTGCATTTCAGTTACAGTCTCCACGACGAGTTTATATCTTTGTGCGATAAATGAATGAATTGTCACTTCACTCTAAACATTCAACACAACAAAACTTGGTTACTTACAAAGTCGCTCGGATAGTAGTGTACTCAAATATCACATGTTTCTGACATAGTTGTTTCATGTAACACCAGTTTTATGATTTAAAATACATTTTGAAGTGATAACTTCTATTGCCCTGTTGGGCATTTTCGCTTGACTGTGTTTCTGTAATCTCGCGTCACGCAAACTTTTTGCGTAGACACAAGTCAGGGCGTGAAGAGGGATTGTGTGATACATAGTATATATAGACAATTAAGAGCGTGGAGAGGGAATAGACGATATATAGTAATACGTTATTATAATATTAATATATTTTAATAATATTATATTATAATAAGTATGCGAAAAATAGTGTCCAATATAATGTAAGCATTATTTATTTAGCGACTAATGATTTTGAGTGAGGTATTAGTGTATGTACTCTACATAGAGTTCTAAGGACAATTCAATATGTAAGAGATAATTATTATAATTATTATATTTGTGCCTTTTAAGTTTTGTAAAGAAGATTTCTTTTTGTCTAACTGAAGTAAGTTTAGACAAAATTTTACGTTTTGTACATTTTGACAAAGTAATATTTTACATTGTTTTATTTTACTGTAACTTATTATTACTCACTTAAATATAAAATTTAGCTTCATATTACAACAATGGAGGTCATATACGTTAATGGAGTATCTATTCCTCACAGAGTAGTTTCTTCTAGGCCAGATGGCCAATGCTTATTCTACTCTTTGGCTTTAATTGTACATGACACGATTCACTGGGGTTTGAGGTGTGGACCAGAGGTGTTAGTCATGTTTCAAACAATTGGCGCAGGTTCAAACCATAATATACTTTAAAAGTAACAGGAGATGTTTATTCAACAAAAAGAGAATATGTCGCGGATATGAGCAAACCGGTAACATTTGGAAACTCCTGTGAAATTTAAGCAGCATCCGAAATTTGTTTTAATGAATTTCAGGTGTACAGAGATGGTTATTTGTTGTGGGAGAGTTTTGGAAAACCGATTGAGGAAGTAAGGTTTACTGGGGAACTGACGAGAGGCCACTTTGATGTTCTCATTCCTCTCACACCTTCTTTACCTGACAACTCAATGGATATTAGTGTGGAGGAAATACAGTCATTTTCCCACCCCAGGTTTCGGACGATGGTCTCCAAATTTCTCAACTTCCAACCCTATCAGAACAGTGGACATCATCATCTGATGCAGTTCGATCGCACAAATACCAAAAAACGAGGGGAAAAAAGACGAAAACGTTTTTCTAATACAAATCGCGTAAAAGTACATAGGCAAGCGGTAAAAAAACCCACTGTCTCAAAATACACTCAGAATCAGCTAAAACACTTTAAGATGTAACATTTGCTGTAGGTAACCATATTATTGCAATAGCGAAGCATCGTCCTGTCAGCTAGTAGTATATATAGACAAGCAAGCACGTGGAGAGGGAATAGACGATACATAATCTATATATTAATAGGCAAGCACAAAATTGTCGTCCTTTTTTCTCAGCTTGTGTGCATCGTAGGAGAAATTCGAGCATACCGTTAGAAAGGTAGTGTCCTGTAGATGAGCAGAATCCCATTATAATTTACATCGGTCCTCAGGGATAAGCCCCAGTGGCCCTCAAAGTTTCAATGTTAATCGTATGGAAGGTCAATCTTAAGGAAGAAGAAGAAAGATTTCTTTTGATTTTATCAGGGGCACAAAAAACAGCTGTTCGTATGAAAAGCTTAAAACAGCTGAATTTGATCAACAGCTGATTTGGATCAACAACTGATTTGGATCAAAAACTGAATATAATATTTTAGGTTAGGTAAATCAAGCAATAGCGAAGCATTGCCGGGTCCACTAGTATATTATAATGCGTTATTATAATATTATAATAATTATTATAATAATTATCCCATACATATTGAATTATTCTTAGTATTCTATGTAGAGTGCATACACTAATAACTCACTCAAAATCATTAGTTACCAAATAAATACTGCTTGCATTATAATGATCACTATTTTTCGCATACTTATTATAATTATAATATTATTACATAATAATATTATAATTGTAATAATATTACTATATTATAATTATGCAATTTCAAAATATGATATAATATTTTTTTACAATATATTGACTTGTGTAATTTGTTGACCTTTATTCTCCTCTAATATCAATACTGATAAAAATATAAATCGGTCATAGAAGTTATCACTTCCAACGTGTGGTCTAAACACATCCAATGTTTTTTTATTGTTTCTTTACTTTTAATTCGAGTAATACCAACAATAATTTGTGTGAGAACGACGAGAATGAAAAATAATTTGATCACGCGGCTGAATAATTTGATTCTACTCGGGCGTGAATCCCGCGACGTGATTCCCGCCACGCACTCGACAGGAATTATTGAGTTAAATTGGCGTTTCTACACGAGCGGGATTCACGACGCGGGAGGACGCGGCACTAGGCGGGAGAATTATTAAAAAAAACAATAACTGATTTTTTGGGAGTTCTTTTTGCCAAAAAGGGGGTTGTTTTTCAAATTTGTTCAAAAAATGTTATCGTGAATCAATACAGGCCTAATTGACATGTTTGGTGCAAATTTAGTCGAAATCGATCGGATAGTTTTCGCTCCAGCTTTGTATACATACAGACAGACATTTTGTAAAAAACCGCTTTTTTGTCCTCAGGGGTTCCCAAAACGGATATTTCCACAAAAATCTCAACATCGATTTTTTTGCGATCACTATACTTCCTCTATAATATAGTATAGTGAGAAAGTAAAGCGTTGCGTTACAGCTCAAAATAAGCTCAATGATTTTTATATGCGCACTTCCCCCCCTCCCCCGCCGGATGATAAGTGATCATCCATAATATTTTCTACCCATATTATTGGGGCAGAAAATACCTCTTAAGTAGTAGCTGTAGAAAAATATACAGACATACAATTTTTTGTCATTTAAGAATATGTTGTTGTTGTCCAATGGCCTTTGCTGGCTCGCGCCATCTTCGATCTTGCTTCCCAGTAGAGACCAGGGAGGTCTTTTCTCCTCTGCTTCTCTTCATCCAGCTCTCCGCAGACCAGGAGATGGTCCTCATTTAAGAATATATTGTTGTTGTCCAATGGCCTTTGCTGGCTCGCGCCATCTTCGATCTTGCTTCCCAGTAGAGACCAGGGAGGTCTTTTCTCCTCTGCTTCTCTTCATCCAGCTCTCCGCAGACCAGGAGATGGTCCTCATTTAAGAATATAAGATAGTAATTCCATAACACCTATTTAGGGCAATTTGGAACATATTTTATTTTATTTATACAAATAAATTGACCTAGAAATTTAATTGTAATGTATATCTTTACGAAAGAAATTTTTTTTCATATTGTCACACTAGTACGATGTACGGGTTTGTTCAGGCAAATTGTATTACAATTATTTGAAAATGTGTACAAAAAATTCGAGAATGGCTTTTCTTCTCCTTATCCATTGATGTTACCTACAACTTGCTGACAATATAATTACATGCCAGATGCCTACGTTTTCATTTTAGGCTGACAATTTTAGGAAACATTGCTTCTTACCTACTCGCTTCCCAACAATAACCAGCTTCAAACAGAATCGAACAGAAAAACTGGCTACTTCCTGCACGACGACGCCACGTTCAATCAAAGGATTCATTGAACTGGCGATTCTTGCACGAACAAGTCTAATTTCATTAGCTCATAGATCAGCGAGCTGGAACTTGTTGTAAGAGCTTATTGGGGTCGCTCATTGTGAAGGTATCCGTGTCACGTTTACTTTGTTTAAGGATTGAATAGATACTTTATAACTATTGAGGTTGTGTTTTAGTATTGAAACTATTGCTTACAATAAGATGTAGACGAAATATATTTTGCTACAAAATTTACTTATTAACGTTTTTTAGTAAATAGTTTTGTTAGTTTGAAAGTAACTAGGTACAGTAGAGGCGATACACGCATTCGAATCAGACCAGAGCCATCAAGAGAGTGGGGAAAAGGGGGCAAATGCATAGGGGCCCGGACAACGCAAGGGCCCTGGACGGGCTCTAAAAAATAAAATAAAATGACAAGAAAACATTATTATTTCTTTAAATAATATTGATGAAATAGGTTGAAGTAAATTAATAAATATTGTAAATCAGATAATATAAGTAGAGAGTAATAGGATTTAGGTATGTCAAACAACCACACATCTATATACAGCATGATTGAAAAGTCCCGGAACGGTGTAATATATTTTTTACCATTATAGATAAAGTAATGAGACTTGGTATATCAATAATAGCCATAAATGTCTACTCTTTTAAGGTATTATCACTTTTTTATCCCTTAAGGGGGACGGCCCACGAGGAGTCAGACAAAATTCTTAAATAGCAGCATAGGTCGAGTTTGGTATCAAATTAAAGGTCTTAGTAGAACACATTGCCGCAAACCGGACTTCGAAAGATCCACTCTAACCAAAATGGCGGCCCTAAACGTGTTGAAATAAATTGACATAAAGTTGCTTATATCTCGAAAAGGAAGAATTTTTAGAAAAAATTTCGAGAGACAAAAAATTTTTATTTCAAAGTGCTTGACCAAATCCACTGACTCACTGATCACGATTTCTCAAAATCTACTGAACGGATCAGAACGAAATTTGGTATGTAGGTTCCTCTAGGGCCATAGGTGCTCAATAAGAAAGGTTTTCAAAACATTCTAAATTTTATGGAGGGTTTAGGGGGGGGGTCAAAGTTTCTAAATCACGATTTATCTAAAACTAATAAACGGATTGGAATAAAATTTGGTATGGAGCTTCCTTTAGGGCCGTAGGTGCTCTCTAAGAAAGGGTTTTTAAAAAATTCGAAAACTTAGGGAGGGTTTGGGGGGTAAAAGTGACTTAATCAGGATTTCTCTAAAACTACTGAACGGATTGGAATGAAATTTGGTATGTAGCTTACTCTAGGGCCGTAAGTGCTGATAAGAAAGGGTTTTAAAAAATTTGAAATTTTAGGCGGTTCGGGGGTCAAAGTTACTAAATTACCATTTCTACATCACCACCGAACGGATTGGAATGAAATTTGGTATGTAGCTTCCTCTAGGGCCCTAGGTGCTCGCTAAGAAAGGGTTTAAAAAAATTCGAAATTTTAGGAGGGTTTGGGGGGTCAAAGTTACTAAAAAAAAACCACGGAACGTTTTGGAATGAAATTTAGTATGTAGCTTCCTCTATGGCCCTAGGTGTTCGCTAAGAAAGGGTTTTAAAAAATTATAAATTTTAGGGGAGGTTTGTAGGGGTCAAATTAATAAAACTCCCCATAAGAAATACACATTGTAATTTATATTTATTGATATAATATATGTTTTGTTAATATACATTTAATTTTGATTTGTCTATCCGTGTAAAGCCGGATCGGACCAGCTAGTCTGATATAATTGTGATGAGTGAACACGAATACGTTAGGCAGGTGCGAGTTGGACCGAAAAGGCGGCTGGCCCACAGTCGCCACTCTGTTAAGAAAGGTATAGTAGAGAATTTCTAGCACGAGCCGTGACCTCGAGATGCGCAGTAGACTCGGAGTTAATTCGAGTGAAGAGGGGTCAGATAGGCACAGTCTATCGCTGAGCTCTGAACGTAACACTCCAAGAAAGGAGCGCCTACATTAGCAGTTGCATGGCAATGAGTGATGTGAACAGCTTCACTGTGGCCAGAGAAGAAAAATGTCAGAGTTGGTAACAATTACTTGGACAAAGTAAACAACTAATCAAGAGACCGATGACTAAGCTAAACTGACAACAGCTTGTATTCATAAAAGTGGACATTGTCAGGAAACATCTTGTAATATTCTGCCAAAGGACTCGGAAGGCAGTCACGAAATATTTATTCTTTTAGATCTACTGAAAAGTAATGTTAAGTTGAAGACCCATGAAGCCATGATAATCTGGAATCTTAGAAAGTACATCAAAAAAATGTGTACGTGTAATGGTGTTAATAATTAACTTATTCACAATGATTGAATGAAACCCAGAACCACAAATACAAGGAACAAAAAACAATAACAAATCAATTTAATGAAAAGTTATACCCTAATGCACATTTCAATGACATAGTCATCACCCTCAGAGGGCTGTACACTACTCCTAACTTGAACGAGTAATGTTAAAGCCCTCTGAGGATGATGACTATGTCTGTTCTGTACTTATTTTGTATTCCCGCCACAAACCAAGATATATCAGCATAACTCACCGCTTAGTAACAGAAGTTTTATGTATGTTTAACTTTTGTGACCTTTGATTAGTCTCTGGCTAACAAAGCCGAAGAACGCTTGATAAAAAACCACGAGACTGGACAAGCAACGCGCTTTACATCGGTCGTGATCTTATGCATGGGTTAATACACGCTGTAAGTAACCCGTACAACGCCGCTAATAGAATAGTGATTACGATACTACGAATTATTCTCGTTGGTAATCGTACGCTCCGAGTATTTGGTCGCAAACCATTTTATACCTTTTTATTCTGTCATTTATCCATAATTCATATTGCTGAATTATACGCCATTCGCTCATGTGCTGTTAACTAACTTTGCAAAACCAAAGATATCGCGAAACCTTAATTAGCGAACCTTGTCTATAGTTTGTACTTATAAACTGTGAACAGTGATATTTTATTTGTGAACAGTGTGATTTGTGACAATTTATTATAATTAATTTGTGTCGAGTGTCTTCGCCAGGTACCTGTGCGCATGTTTACGAACAACGCCGTTGGCCTACACCGTCCTACAGAAATCTACAATACTTCGCTTCAACCAAGGTAGGAAAATGTAAACAATTCTACAGTTTCAATAATATAGACAAGAATATAATAAAGTATTAATTGTTCTCATTTCAATCTGGTTACTTGTATAAAACAAGTTGGTCCCTCGAATATAAAGGTCTCACAAACTTTAAAACTTTAATTACGCATCAATGTCATTGAAATGTGCATTAGGGTAGTACAATAAACATAACTTTCCATTAAATTGTTTTGTCGTTGTTTTTTGTTCCTTCTATTTGTGGTTCGGGGTTTCATTTAATCATTGTGAATTAGTCGCCACAGTGCTCTTCAACCTTTGTAATTAACTTATTTATTAATAATTATTATTTTATTAAATACTTGTCTTTACCAACTATACAATTTGACAGTGTTACATTTAATTTATTTATGCCTTTGATTGAGAACCATATCAGGTTATTTTAAAGTACCAATGTCTGCAATTCAGACCAGAATATTTAGTTACGTTACAATGTAGCAAAGTTACACAAAGGGCAGACTTAATAAATTAGTTTACAGTTGCCGTAGACCAGGAGTGTGTCTGGCCTAATGGGGGTGTCGTCCCTTCTACTTTCTCCCGGAACCTGCCTTGGTTGTACAACCAATTCCACGAAAACTAGCTTCACAAATTACATTAAACGAAGAAAGTTACAATTCCGTAATGGACTGAGCTCACTTTCTTTATGTTTGACCAACTTGAATACAATATTTTTTTCACCTTTTAGAGAAAGCTATAGCTAACATAAATAAGTAAGGTTTTGTTTCTTAAAAAAACTTATAAAATGTTATGATTGTAATGAAAAATTTTATAAATTTTTTATATAAAATGAAAGTGATAAATATTCAAAGCAAGAAAATTTTTATTTTCAAGCAAAACGAAAACTTCATAAATAACGATTTACACAAGATTAACAAATACCCAATATACAAAATGTCACAAAAAACTTAGCCTGCTATACAGTATCGAATATTATACATCAAAATAAATAATAATGTTCAGTAACTTGTTTTTCAAATTTTACTTTCTCACTAAAGTATAGAGAAAGTAAAGTGATCGCAAAAAAAATCGATGTTGAGATTTTTGTGGAAATATCCCCCTGGGTCCAAAAAAATTGTTTTTACAAAATGTCATTCTGTATGTCTGTATGTATATATGTCTGTATGTATATATATGTATGTATGTATACAAAGCTAGGGCGATAACTAGTCGATCGATTTCAAACAAATTTGCACCAGAAAAATGTCAAGTAGGCCTGTATAGATGAACGAAAAACGGTTTTGAAAAACAACCCCCTTTTTGGCAAAAAACCCCCAAAAAATCTATTATTATTTTTTTTTATAAAAAAACGGCTCTAACGATTTTGATAAAATTTGGCTTATTTTTAGCCTTTAATGTACCCTACCATATGCAAAAAACTGCATCTTTCTAATTATTCTCGTTTAGCTAATAATAATAATAACTGATTTTTGGGTTGTTTTGGCCATAAAGGGGGTTGTTTTTCAAAAGTGTTCAAAAACTTTTTTCGTGCATCTATACAGGCCTAATTGACGTGTTTGGTACAAATTTGTTCGAAATCGATAGAATAGTTTTCTCTCTAGATAATAATAATAATATTTATTAGTGAATCTCTCCTACCCCACCTACAATTATGAAGTCACAGTGTATCTGTTTAGTAATTTAAATATGTTTGTGAGAAAGTATGTGCCATTTCCTGGTACCGTTTATTGATATTGATTTTGCTATAATTAATTACAATGGTAATACTCAAAGTAATTGTAACAAATTCATTTGCAAACAGTTTCAAATAAACGAAAAATCGGAGCTGGAAATACATTAGGCCTACACAGATGGGTACAGTTACTGTTGATGCTATTTTAACGTTTGATACTTTTGTAAAAAAAATGGCTGATTGCTAGTAAACTAACAAAAATTCGGAAAAAGTTACTGAATATTTTAATTTATAGAATCCGATCCTGTATAGGTAGGTTGTTTGTGACACCATGTACATACTTATAAATAAAACAACTAATTTTTACACGTCCTGTTCACTAAGAAAAAATATGTTCATCGCTTACTTTACAATGACAAACGTAAGGTGTAAAGTGAAAAACAGAGGTATATATTTTTCATTGCTGTTCATTGCTGTAATGATGTCAGTACACAAAAAAAGTATGGGGCTTTTCTTTTTTCCTCACATTGAGAAAGATTCATTTCTAGATTGAGGAATCTGTACTGTAATATGTTCGAGATTTTACTTTAAAAAACGTACTCATTGCTCGACCTTTTATCATTTAAATGATCGTTCAGTTTGTTAATCATTTGAAAGCAAATTCAATCCTACATTGGATATCTGAAGATCAGTTTTTACCGGTTACTCGCAGAAAATACAGCAAATGGTGAAGTACGACATAGTAGGGGCTACGTTGTCTCGCAGTTCCTGCTAATCATAAATATATCTCTCGCTGAAGAAGCAAGGTGGAATTGACATTTTCCTTATTTAGACACTAGTTGAAGTTATACTTCTTTGCGCCCGTTGTAATCGGGATGGGGTGTCGGTCGAGAAACAGCGTCACGCGTTAGGAGTAAAATCCGGAAAGTGCCTTTTTATACCTTTTTTCGTATATTCGTATACTTTCCTATACTTCAACTTATCAAGGACCGATGACAATGCAATATAAATTTTTTTGGGTGTAGTAAGTGAGCACGGATCATGGTCTCCAGAACACGACGTGATTTTCACCCCTTCAAAACGTCGGATTGATTTGAACGTTTGCACACTTATCAAGGACCTATGACAATGCTATATTAATTTTGATGGGTGTAGTAAGTGAGCACTGATCATGGTCCCCTGAACACGGCGTGATTTTCACCCCCTTCAAAACATCGGATTGATTTGAAACTTTGCACACTTATCAAGGACCTAAGACAATGCAATATTAATTTTGTTGGGTGTAGTAAGTGAGCACTGATCATGGTCACCAGAACACGACGTGATTTTCACCCCCTTCAAAACGTCTGATTGATTTGAAACTTTGCACACTTATCAAAGACTGATGACAATGCAATATTAATGTTGTTGGGTGTAGTAAGTGAGCACTGATCATGGTCCCCTGAACACATTTTCGGCAGTCATTAAAAAGGTTATATGCAGGGTGATTCACGACGATATGCAGAAACTTCGGGAGCTCATTCATTTTGTTGGGTGTAGTAAGTGAGCACTGATCATGGTCCCCAGACTAACTGTGACCAACCAAACAGATGCAACGATAGTATTCATAAGCGTATGTATGTAACAAATAAGGAAAAAATGGGATATTAATTTTAAAAAAGTGTTCGTTAGTGTTTTTTATAAAATAATATGCTATTATCTACAAAATAGTAGGGCTACTCTAAGTTACGACTGGTTTTTCCCAAAATATATTAAATAAATAGTAGGTCTACCTGTCTATATCATTGGATGGCCAAAGAAGTATAACTTCCACCGTCTGGTCCGACACAGACCCAATTTTTTTTATAATCCAGACAAAACGCCCAAGATTTTACGTTTTAACCATGACTCGTGTCTGATTTTCTTTACAACTTTCTCACTTATTGATCGAGGTTTCTTCTGTTTTGTATTCGATTTATATAACATTTCAAGTTTCTAAATGTGTTTGTTTTCGACACTTAGCTCAAACGGCCTTGAACCGAATTTTAAATGACAATTCAGCACAGTTTACGCGAATATTAATAAGTCAATAAGGTTACGCTAGAAGAAAGTTTGTTCTGGACAGTACAATCTACCAACAGTAGGAGTTTTGGACGATGACCAAAACTGGAGTCGAAAACACGTCATCTTTGATTGCGAGATGCTGGGACACAATTTTAGAAGGCCTTTTGGAATGCAGCAACCACGAACTCGGTGGAAAAAATACTAGAGCTACCAGCTAAGGGTGGAAACAAAGTGGGCACAATAGACCTTACTTTGATTTAAAGTTTCCACCCCCATCTAAGATTTAAAAGATGGTAAGGATCGAACACGCTTGTTACCTTATCACACCAGAAATGTTAGGCAACACTTTGAGTCCAGGCTGTATTTTTGTCAAGAAGTCAATGGTTCTCATTTCGAGCACTTAATCTGAGTGAAAATGAGGCGAGTGCTAAAGGCTTTACTCATTGTAACATAATTATTAATGGGACTTTAAATAGAAGTTTTTTGGGAAAATTATAACTTTGATTGGCCGTTATGTTGGATAGAGTCAACATACAGACCTCCGGTTTGCGCAAATCTTCTTCTTTTATTAAGACCTTTAAAATAAGTTGTCCCTCAATAGGGGTTCTCATTTAAAATTTTCGACTTACCCCCAAAATACTCAATTTTTTGGGGAGGGTTTAAAATTTACAATACACCAAACGACTCCATTTTTGGTCATGTTAACAATACCCAAAGCAAATCTGTCTATTTCCATTAATAAAAAATAAATAATAGGTGGGACTTTTAATACAACTCTTCCAATAGATCAACCCACAGGAATTGATTTTAACCCAGAATTTACATAAAACAATTGTTCCTTTAAAATCCACAAACTGTGTCCTCACTTTAACTCCGTCCTGGTGGCTCCGACAATCAGACAGCTCATCTTCCTTGCCCTGACGTCCACCTGGGATGGCACACCTCACGGGAAAAGCCTCTCTGGTCTCTCCTTGACCAGTGGCGTTCCTGGGGTAATTGGCGCCCAGGGCAAGATTTGGAGTGGCACCCCTCTCAAAGAACAAAACGATCATTATTAACTAAAAATTACGGGTTAAAAATACACAAATTAAATCAAAGATGTTTTTTACTAAGCTTCAATTGTTTTTACATTCAATTACATCAATTCCTTTCATTATGAATGCACTTTGTTACAATTTACAAATGTACGGTACTTTGTACAATAATATATACAAATAAAAAAATGTTAACAAATAGGCCTACTTTTATAAAATCTTACTTGACTATTCTATAATATTTATAACATTTAAACCTTTTGGTATATAATAATTTAGTTGACGTGTTGTCAGAACTAGTGTGAAATATCACGCCTATATATACATTGGTTTATCACCGTCTCCCCTTTCTAAAACTGTCATCCAATCAGAAATCGGTCTAACCATTTCCAAGAAAAGGGGCGTTTTCTAAGCGCTAGCATTTAGTTGCTTTTCCAACCAACATAACAGCCTTACATATAAAACGTTTGTTCCTTTAAAATGTTTGCAAACTAACGCCAAAAAGTCCATTTTTCTTAACATTGCCTGTTGTAGGGTTAATATTTTTAATCAATTTAAGTTTTAATGTAATGGATTAGTAATCAGCATAGGCCAAATGGTAATTGTTTGTCAGACGTAAATCTACCCATATTGAGATATCAGATATGTTTTCGGTAATAGCGTTGTATTTGGATAACCTAATAGAACTCCGATCCAATGCAATATTTTGTTCCACTTGAAATTCGATGATAGTGGAGTTATCTATTGGGGAAACGACGGAAGCTGTATGAAACACCAATGCTACCAATGATTTCTCCCTAGCGCTACCTCACGGCGTGATCATGTACTATTTTCGCGACAACCTTTTTTCCGGCACACAGCCCCCGTATGGATGCAAGATCTATTTATTATTCATGATCTATGGTAATAGTAAACAATTACCCTAGTCCCTAGTGACAACATAAACAAAACAACTTGCCACAGCCAACTAGCTGTGTGTGTGAACCGATCAAGACCAACTAAAGCGCGCGAGAACATTCGAGAATATCCGAACTCACGTGATCGCTTCAGAAGAAAGCATAAATAATTTACTCTTGTGCAAGTACAGTATTGCTATATCAGAGCTTAGAAAACAACTATTTTTCGATATCGCTTTTTATAAAAGAAAAACATTAATTGCCCTATAACTGACAATACAAATTTACTGTTTTATTTTAACTTTGTCTTTCCTCTAAAACATGTGTGATTAAAATATAACTCAAAAACTCGAAATCAAAACGGCGCCCCAGGGCACTTGCCCTGTTTGCCCCCCCCCCCCCGGTTGTTACGCCACTGTCCTTGACGCCTTCGCCGGCGTCTACACCCAGAAGACCTTTCCTCGTCTCGGCCAAGACCTCCTTTCTAATGTCTTCTCCCTATTTAAAAACTTAGAGAATAGTCCCCCCTCTCAGTTTCCCCGTCTTGTCTTTGTACTCATATGATGGCTTACTTATAAATGCCACTCTGCGATTTTCATAATTTCTAATTAAGTAATTACCTACTCTATATTAAATAATTGTGTTTAAGTGTAATTCTGCTATTGTCAACTTGTTGGGTTTGAATTGATTCATTCCATTTCGTAACACATCACCCGAACAAAGTGCCTCTGTCCTAATCAATCGTAATGTTAGTGAAAATATTAGATTATACATTACAGTAATCTGTTTCCATTTGCTTCACCGCGAGTTGCCGCAAGGGTTGGTGAGCGGAGCGAGCAGGTGCGGTAGCCCCAGTAAATAACAAAATTTAATAATTTCATAAACTTTACATTTAATATCTTTGCAACGTAATTTAAACTCAAAGAAGGCAAATTCTATTTAAATTATGTTTACTTGAAACGATTTGAATTCCCTTTAATTTCAAAACGAAGACATGAAGTTCTGCTGCTACACAGGATACTCTTGAATGGCAAATAAAATATAAGGAAGTTCTTTTATTGAAACAGTGTACAATATTATTTCCGCCATTTTGGTTTAGTATGTCTACAGAAGATGAATGCGATGTTTTCATTTATCTCCGCAACGCTGCGCTGTAACAACACAAAGCTTGTTTCTACGTGTTTGCAACACTCGTGTCTTTTGTTTCCATTTTATCACGCTTCAATAAATATTGACTTTTCCCCTCTGCCTGCAAATTGAACCTCCAGTTGCTTTCACTGCTCCACCGACCTCATTAGTCTAACTGATATAAATTGAAATACTTAAACAAAAATTATATATATTTTTGTACGCAAATTTTTTTTAACGTCCTGCTGTTTTGCACTTTAAGGCTAATGAAGACGGGACCTACAGTTTTAGGTGCAATCCTAACCGCAGCCAATGACGTCTGTTAAGAAACCATTTAGAAAATTATTCGGGGTCAATGGGAATTGAACCCGGAACTTTTCCATTGATTGTACGCGAAATACACATTACAGATTAAACGTTATTTTGATAGCTCCAAACCCAATCCTTTCACTTTGCAGCCAAAGTAATCAATACAATGTAATAGGTCACGTGACATTACGTATTAATGGATTGTTGTTTGTGCACAGATTGGAATCAATATCCTCCTGTCAAATCTAGTAACAAACAGATACGCATTACGTAGTGCATTGTTTATACATTAATCTGTGGTTACACAATACGCAGTTTGGGACTATCCAGTTTAATGTTTGGGAGATTATCGAAATAAAATGGTTATACAATTCGACGGTAAGCGTTTTATCTACAACATTAATGTAAATGAGTCAGCTGTACACTCCTTAGTGCACCGCAGAGTTACTGGAACATAGATTACATGTAATCAATCTGTTGTTTGTGCACAGATGCAATCAATATCCTCCTGTCAAAACTAGTAACGCACAGATACGCTTTACAGAGTACACTGTTTAAAGGCTACATTAATCTTTCGTTATACAGTATGAGTATAGACTTTAGGACTATTCAACTGGAACAGTTTATTGTTTAAGAGATTATCGAAATAAAATGGTTAATATAATTTCATGGTAAGCGTTGTATCTTCTAAATGAATGTAAATGAGTCAGCTGTACAATGTTTCTCTGCTTAGTGCTAATGTGGAACATAGATTATAATACGTAATGAATCTAATGTGTGTGCACAGATGCAATCAATATCCTCCTGTCAAAATTAGAAACGCACAGATACGCTTTACAAAGTACATTGTTTATACACATTAATCTCGGGTTAGTTTACACAGAGCAAAGGTTAAATGTAATAGTCAGTTTATTAATTATGATAAGAATTAGGAGAATTGTTAATAATACTAAATGCAAAAGATGAACATGTATTTGACAATCTCTATTATATAAAAGTTAATGTTTGTCGTTTGTTTTTCTTTCTTTGTCCTCTAGAGTCTAGAGGAACAAAAACTATTTGACCTATTTCATCAAAAATATCACAGTTTGACCATATTTAGTTGTGTTTAGACATTACAATTACTACAGTCTAAGGGGTTGAAATGGAGTTGCTACCCCTATACAATGAATATAAATTGAACTAACTTCCCACAAACTGTAAAGCTAAAGTTTTGTAATATTATTCTTAAGTGTTATAAAAACCCATTTCTAATTCGATTATTTATGTCAAAAGGATGAAATGGGATAACCACCCTTAAAATTAAAACGCATTTATAGACTTAATTTTTCTAGAGGCTGACAAACTTCTCAACTAAATTTACAATTAACACATATTAGTACCAAGATTGTTTGGAAAATATGGTCGCTACAATCAAACAGATTAAAATAGGGTAGCTACCCCTATACAATAAAAATACACTGCACTAACTTCCTACAAGCTGTAAAGCTGAATTTGTGTGATATAAAAAAACATTTACAATTCGATTACTTAAGTCAAAGTAATGAAATGGTATAACTACCCTTAAAATTAAATAATAGTTTAAATGGAATAGCCAACCAAATAAAATTAATTGCATCAACAAAATACCCATATATTTAACGCGCTCGACCGCCTGCCCTTATCATAAAATCTTTAACCATAAGTCACTTAAAAATTAATTTGTCAATACTAAATTGTGTTTGTTGATTTAATCTAAGTGAGTTATATATCTCTATACTAAAATCAAACAATAGCGAAACATTGCTGGGGCCACCAGTTTTGCAATTAACGCCACATTACAAATATAAAGCACTCGAGTTTGACTCGTGAGAAATATTATTTATAAAAATTAAAAAACAGAACACAGTTCTTTATGGCCAAACGCGTTTCAATGACAAAGCCGTCATCTTCAGTGACAATTGAGCTAGAACTAAACTTATTATAACTTATTGTAACAGATACTGTTCACGTTATGTATACTTAGATTATAAAGAGGTAAAATTTGATTGTTTGGTTGTATGCAGGGGATAATCTCTGGAACTACTGAACCGACTGGAAAAAATAGTTTTACTAATAACAATCTGCACTATCCCTGAGTAACATAGACTAGAATTAATTTTTATTTGAGGGTTAAAACAACCTCTAAAACAATAAATATTAATTGTTATACTTTCCTTAAAACTAGAGGGCTGTACATTTATTGACCGAGCGAAGCGAGGCCTCCGTTTTAGCTCGACCATTCGGCATTTCGTCTGTGTGTCTGTCTCACGATTACGGCCAAACGCCTTGACCGATTTTGATGATTTTTTGCCTGAATGTTCCTTATTCCTAGGCCGAGCAATGTATGTATACGGGTTTTTACATTTTTCATTTTTAACTTCTTAAATAAAATAAAAATGGCGGCGGAACCGTTTCTCTCAGTGTAAGCTTTTTTTTGAAAAGCTTGTGACTTAACCGTTGGAATTTAAAAACTAATAACATTTTGCGAGTAGAAAATTTGATTTTCAATAAAATCGTATTCTTGATTTTTTTCCGTATCTCTAACGTTAAGCTCACAAAATGGCCGTAAACTTCAAATTTGTTAAAAATCTTCCAAGTTTTTGTATTTCAACCATGTTTTATATGTTTATTCTAAACCAATTCAAACGTGTTCCATAGCTTATTTGTAGATAAAGGTTCGAAGAATTCATATATGCCAGTAAAAAAATGATTGAAGTAAAATTAACAAAGTTATTAGTTCAAGGAAAAAGTTCAAATTTAGGCCTACATAAAAAGTAGTACACATTTTTTGTAATTTGTTTCATAAATGTAAAAAAGTTTCGTAATTTAGTTCTAAATAGAACTGTATATAAATATTTATCAATTTCAAATTTCTTATTTTGAAAACACCAGTTTGTATGTTCCTACTACAAGACTGCTGACAAAACTAGGCCTGTTTTGAATAGTAATTTAGGAATATATCCTTTGCCCAAAAATGACATATTATTATAAAAAATTGTAGAGGATAAATAAAAGAATTGAACTGTATACTTGTAAATTATTATTTCATAAAAGTATTTGACTTAGTTTTACTTGAATTACAAAATGAGATGAAACAAATGAAACCTCACGGCGATAAAGGACATACAAAAGAATTACCGTTGGATAGCGAGGGAAGTGTTGGTACATGGATATTGAGATCACTATTACGACGCTTTAAAATCATTTGTTTTCATTATTTCTAATATTGGAATATGATATGGAACTGTAAATACATTGTTAAGTTTTAGTTATTTAGGTATTTAAATATTTAATTCTATGATTTCCCTCAATAACGCATTTCAATTTTTAGCTACCTTACGCATTATTAATTAACATAAATAAAACACAATGCCCCCTAAAAGAAAATTTTTAGCCGTTAAAGCTCAAGAAAAGAAAAAAAACGAGACTAGAAACCCCGGAATCGCGGGAATTTCAAAATAATATTTCACTGGCTAAACCTTCTGCTTACTTCCTTTCTGGAACACTATTTTTAACCTAAGCTCAAAACCACAATTTGTTATTTCAACGAGCGAGGTCTACTGTTCACAGAACTACTAGTTTATTACAAGGTACATAGAAAATTAGGTAAATTTACATCTTGTCGCGTGCTGCTAAGGGTTGAAAATGTGATAACAGCCCCTAAAATAATACAAATTAATTGTTATGTTTTTCTTAAAGTTAGTGAGCAGAAAATTTTTACATTTGTTTCTTACAACATACATAAAAAAAGTATAATAGATTGACATTTTGTCGCGTTCTGCTAAGGGGTGAAAATGTAGTAATAACCCCTAAACAAAATGTTGATTGTTATACTTTCCTTAAAACTAGATAGTAAACCCTTAATAAGTTAAAGAATTTAAAAATATAAAACCACTATGTTTCATCCTAATTAAAAGTAAATAATACATATTAGAATTTAATAGTAGGGCCTATTTATATAAAACTAGTCGACCCAACAATGCTTCGTTATTGCTTGATTTAATTTAAAGGGTAGTTATTCCATTTCATTACATTGACTTAGGTAATCGAATTGTAAAATGCTTTTATGCCACTTACGAATATTCTACACAAATTTAGATTTATAGATTGTAAACTTTTATACATAATACAGTAAACCTTTTGTTTGCTTTTACCTAAAAAAAACTGATAGTTGCTAAGAATTGTAAAAACCCTGGTTCTAAATTGGTTGCAAATAAACGTTGTTTGGTTCATTGTAGGCCTAACCTAAAATCATGTTTAGTTTTTGTTCCAATACAGCTATTTTATATATATTATGTAACAACCAATGTTTGAAACATGACGTGTTGCTAAGGTTTTTATACGAACAGCTGTTTTTGTGCACTACGGTCTTGAGTCCATACAAAAGAAGCTGTTTAGTTTTTCCAAATTTGAAACTTTTCGGAAAACTTTTCAAATATTTCTTTATATAAAAACCTATTTCGGACTATTACGAACATTTTAAAGCAAAAAATAGCCAAATTGGTCCAGCCGTTCTGAAGTGATGCGCTTACAAAGGAACAGCAATTCATGTTTATTATATAGATAACCTGTTTACATTTGCTTCAACGGAGCCCTCTAGTAAGGTTATAATTTAGTTGCAGCTTAAATGTCACTGATGATGACGACTTTGTCGTGGAAACGCGTTTAACCATTAAACGTTTTTTGTAAAAATTTTATTCTGTTTTAATTTTTAGAAATGTTTACAGTGACAACGAATTACGTAAGAAATAATTAAGCCATTCGTCTGTTTCACCAGTTGTTCTTAATTAACTTTCATTCCTTTTATTGCATTTAATTATATTAATTAGCTTTCTCGGTAAAAATTGTAGATTCACTTAGTTATGTGGATGTTCCTTCCTTTAAAAACAGTTATTATGCTGTTGAAAATGTTAATTCCACCGGAAGAATACCCGCGGTTGCGTGACTCCGTGGTGAAATCGATTTCCAATATCAACGTAGGTCGTTAAAATTTCAAGAAAGCTTTATTTAGAACGTACAAAACCAATACAAATAATCAGCTGTTTAAAGGGGCTTAAAGTTACTCAAATCTGTCAAGATTGCATTGTTAAAGTATCGAAGAAGATTAAATGAATGAATTTTCTTTCCTTTTTTTTCTTTTACAAAATACAAACATTTGTAATTTTTTTTCAAAAATTATAAAGAAAACCGAAAAAACTACAAACAAATAAATGCTACCCCGAGGTTATAAACTTGTTCCGGGTTTTATGTTTACACTTAAAAACTAATTAATACTAAATCTACACAATAAACATAAAATACATAATATACAAAAATAGCATTGCAAAATTAATTTATATTGCCTAAATCCTGACAAACTGCAGCCAACCAAACCTTGCGAAATAAACAATAGTTTAGGCTACATAAGTTTACAAATTAAAACAAAAACCTAGCTTCCAATCATAATGACTTTAAAACAATAAAATTACTAAATTGTATTTACTAAAAAAAAACACTCACCAATACCTCTACCTCCTCCCTGCACACACACACACACCCACATATAAAGTCCGTGCACAGGTACACTCCCTCACCTACTCATACTCACCAAATCTGTTTCCTACACCCACGCACCCACATTATCAAATTATCACTTTAAAATAGAGTTCAATATTTTCTATTTCAATTAAGAAAATATATTCTTACTTTTACTACAGTTTTGAATATCATATAGTAAACAGTAAAAAAAAAACTTTGGTGCTAGGTAAGTGCAGAGTTTCATAAAAAAAGTCAAATTTTGTTTAGGAAGACCTACATAAGTATTTAATTTATTGCGTAAATTTTGAGTTCCAGTTCAGAACTGCAATCCCCACTTCTTTTAACAAAATATCTTAGCACTATATACACATACAAATTTCTGAATGGAAGAATATTAAAACCTCTAAAAGGTTTGCTGTATTCTTTCTTTTATTTTTATTTCAAACTAGCTGACCCGTACGGCGCGGCGTTGCCCGTGGTTGTTAGTATTTTCAGTCTTTTTGACGTAATTGTATTCTTTTTAAGTGTTCGCTGAATACCCTTGCGTATCCTACTGTGGTCATGAAAAAAAGGCTACGCTATTTAAGAAAGCACTGAAAATTGTATTCCTGTAAACTACTATCTAACATGAAAAAGCTTTAAATATATCGTTTTAATTTATAGTTTTTACTAATTTTGACTTTCACTTAATTTCATTGACAATGTTGCGAGCACCTACAGCCTAAAAGGAAGCTACGTACCAAATTTCATTCCAATTCGTTCTTATAGGGATTTTTAGTAACTTTGACCCCCCCCCCAAACCGCCCTAAAATTTCGAATTTCTTTGAACCCTTTCTTAAATTAGCTGGCGGTCGTAGAAAAGATATTTGAATCACTTTGTAACATCCGCGTTAATTTAGGATGTAACAAACTGGTTCAAATAGAGTTTGTAATTTTAAATGTATAGGCCTAATTAGTATGAGATATTGTTTAGTATTTAAATATACAATTATATATCAAAATAAAGCTACGAATGTGATATTTTAATGGCATTTAGTTTAATTCAGATTGTTTGTTTAGTTTTCAATATAAAATGTTTAAACTCGTGTATGTTTATGGTTATGCATGGTGTCAAATAATTTGTTTGATATTATTATTATTGATAGCGAAAATATGTTTTGAAAAGTATTAAAAACTTCATAGTTTTGATATATTTTATATAAACAATATTTTAAGCAGCATATCTCTAAGTAGGCCTATATAGATATTTAATAACCAATGTTTGAGTTGAATTATAATTCTGTAAGCATTTTTATTTGTGTTTGTTTATAGTTTTTCAATCTAACCTTAAAAATCTGTTGGTTTTGAAGAGTATTAAAGTGATTATAAATTTGCTAAGTAATGTTGCTATGGTAATACATGTAAACAAACATAAGCTTTTTATACGAACAGCTGTTTTTGTGAGCTATGGTTTTGAGTTCATACAATAAATGCTGTTCAGTTTCTTCCAAATTTGAAACTTTTCAAACTTTTCTTTACGTATAAACCTTCTATGAACTACTAAAAACATTTTAAGACCAAAAATAGCCAACTCGGTCCAGCCGTTCTCGTGTTTTAGCGAGACTAACGAACTGCAATTCATTTTTATAGGTATATATAGATGAGGTGAAAAAAATTCTGCTGCAGGGTTATTACTGGTGTTACTATTGTGAAGTATGCGCCTCCCCAAATATGCACCTCTTTATAATCTCTACATATTATAATTATAATATAATATTATTATAAATTATAATATTTAGAGATTATAAGGGAATAATAAATAGTCTTAAGTAATTTTCTATTGCACATATATCCAAGCACATAAAAGATTCTAAAATTTATCTCTAACGAAATGAATAGGCGGTTTCTAATTGAGCCTAGAGCCAACAATCGACTCCAAATATTTAATTTTAAGTATTTCGTACTCGTTTTGTTAATAGGTTATTTTTTAGTACAGCTCAAGATGGCGACCGTTTAAAAGAATCAATTCACAATAACTGAAACACATCTACATTTACAAAACAATACGAAAGATACTTTTTTATATGGAACACTTGTTTCCTAATTCAACAATTTTATTTATTTCAATCAAATGGAACGGAAAAGTACAAAGTTAGCATAACGAAAATAATACGATGATACAAACAAAATAATTGAAACTTTAACTAGTAGTTTTTGTACCATTCAAATCTGGTGGCAGTCTGTGCTGTAGAAGGCTGTGGTCGGTAGCAAGGCTTACGCCAAATACAGCTGGGTCCAGTGGTAAGAAGAGACTATTGTTGGCTAGAGTCATACGATCCAAAATGCAATGTCCCGCGCCAGTTTGGGTAGAAGGCATGGAAAAGGAGACAGATAGGAAGAGGTTGCTTACGGTGGAAAGATGCGCAGCCCTGATGGTAGTGGCAGCAAGTGCGGTCCTGGTCTTGGAGGAAGGAAGAACTACTAAGAAATAAATACAAAGTTAGAAGGAAAACAAGACAGTAGAACAATCGTACGACTGAAAGGGGCGGGGTTGGTCAGTAAGAGATACCGCCAGGTGATTCCATGTCCAACTAATGGAGGCCAGAGAAAGAGATGAGTCAGACGAGGGACAATCACACATAACCTTGCAGGGTAAACCTGGCAAGATATTTGAAAAACAAAATTGTTCGCTTACTCAAAAATATTTATTTGTATGAAGTACCATTCCTGGCATATTATTTTGTTCTATATCTATTACAAAATGGAAGAGGGGAGCAGGGTAACCAAGAGGCTAGTCTGCTACGTTTGGCATCTGGTAGAATCGAACCTGGATACTGTTTATTGGTTTACCTGCGGTACACCCTGCGCCCCGTTTTCTTACGTGTAATTTCTATTATGTTAAGGAATCACAAAAATGGCGTCTCCAATAAGCTACTCATTTTCTGAACTATGCTTATTTAACTTAATTTTTTTACTCATATTGGCCTAGGAAAATTATTCCGAAGTATTGGAACGTGATTTGAAAACTCTGTACATCTACTGAAGCTTTATGGCACAGTTTATCTTTTTCGTCGTTTTACTACAAATAAACGGTACCAGGAACTGGCACATACTTTCTCACAAACACATTTAAATTACTAAGCCGATTCACTGTGACTTGTAGGGTGGGGTAGGAGAGTTTTTTTCATTAAAGTTGGAGATTAACTAATAAATATTATTATTATTAGCTAGAGAGAAAACTATTCAATCGATTTCGAACAAATTTGCACCAAACACGTCAATTAGGTCTTTATAGATGCACGTAAGAAAGTTTTGAAAATTTTTGAAAAACAACCCTCTTTATGGCCAAAAAACCCCCAAAAATCAGTTATTATTATTATTATTAGCTAAACGAGAATTTTTAGAAAGATGCGGGTTTTTTTTGGTAGGGCACATTAAAGGCTACAAATAGGCCAAATTTTATCAAAATCGTTAGAGCCGTTTTTTTATAAAAAAATAATAACTGATTTTTTTGGGTTTTTTTGGCCAAAAAGGGGTTGTTTTTCAAAATTGTTCAAAACCCATTTTCGTGCATCTATACAGGCGTACTGGACATGTATGGTGCAAATTTGGTTGAAATCGATCGAATAGTTTTCTCTCTAGCTTTGTATACTTTTATTAAAGTAGGCGATTAATTAATAAATATTATTATTATTAGCTAGAGAGAAAACTATTTAATCGATTTCGAACAAATTTGCACCAAACACGTCAATTAGGTCTTTATAGATGCACGTAAAAAGGTTTTGAAAATTTTTGAAAAACAACCCTCTTTATGGCCAAAAAACCCCCAAAAATCAGTTATTATTATTATTATTATTAGCTAAACGAGAATTTTAAGAAAGATGCGGGTTTTTGTATATGGTAAGGCATATTAAAGGCTACAAATAAGCTAAATTTTATCAAAATCGTTAGAGCCGTTTATAAAAAAATAATAACTGATTTTTTGGGGGGTTTTTGGTCAAAAAGGGGGTTGTTTTTCAAAATTGTTCAAAACCCTTTTTCGTGCATCTATACAGGCGTACAGGACATGTCTGGTGCAAATTTGTTCGAAATCGATAGAATAGTTTTCTCTCTAGCTTTGTATACTTTTATTAAAGTAGGCGATGAACTAATAAATATTATTATTATTAGCTAGAGAGAAAACTATTCAATCGATTTCGAACAAATTTGCACCAAACACGTCAATTAGGTCTTTATAGATGCACGTAAGAAAGTTTTGAAAATTTTTGAAAAACAACCCTCTTTATGGCCAAAAAACCCCCAAAAATCAGTTATTATTATTATTATTAGCTAAACGAGAATTTTTAGAAAGATGCGGGTTTTTTTATATGGTAGGGCACATTAAAGGCTACAAATAAGCCTAATTTTATCAAAATCGTTAGAGCCGTTTTTCTATAAAAAAATAATAACTGTATTTTTGGGGGCCTTTTGGCCAAAAAGGGGGTTGTTTTTCAAAATTGTTCAAAACCCTTTTTCGTGCATCTATACAGGCGTACAGGACATGTCTGGTGCAAATTTGTTCGAAATCGATAGAATAGTTTTCTCTCTAGCTTTGTATACTTTTATTAAAGTAGGCGATGATATAAACATACAGACATACAGACATACAGACAGACATTTTGTAAAAACCACTTTTTTGGACTAGGGGGTCCCAAAACGGATATTTCCACAAAAATCTCAACATCGATTTTTTTTGCAATCACTATACTTTCTCTATACTATAGTATAGTGAGAAAGTAAAAGATGATTCACCATTATATTACTATAGTTAAATATATGATATTTGCACATTTAAAATATGTTTCCTTTCAAAATAAACAGCTCAATTACTGAAAGAAATTCAGTGTTAGTAAAAATCATCTGTTTAGTCTATTATTTCTCAGCGGCATTTCCATTAACAGCTGATTTCATTAGGTTTTTGTTTTTATTATGCTTAAATGTTAATTCTTTTTACTTTCTCACTATACTATAGTATAGAGAAAGTATAGTGATCGCAAAAACATCGATGTTGAGATTTTTGTGGAAATATCGCTTTGGGACCCCCTGAGTTCAAAATAGTGTTTTTTACTTTCCTTACCCTATACTAGGTAAGGTAAGTATTGCGATCGACCCAAAAATTCGATGTCGAGTTTTCATAATATCTTTACGTTTCAAGCCCCCCTGAGTCCAAAAAATGCATTTTTGGCAATTGGTCTGTCTGTGTGTCTGTGTGTCTGTGTGTGTGTGTGTCCGGAGTGCACAGGGCAAAAGGCTGGACGGATCGAACTGAAATTTACAGGATATCTTCAAACACGTAAACAATTAAACCCATGTAAATTTGAAGCAAATCGGAGGTGGTGTCTTACCGTGGGACCAGTTTTTAGCACGTTTTTTGTATTTACTCCAAAACCCCTCTAACGATTTTGATTAAACTTTGCTAACATACTCTACTCAGACCCCCTTAACACGCTATGTACGATATATACCCTTAAAAATTCGTCGAAAAAAGTTATTACAAAAACGCAAGTTATTTTGTTTGTATCTCCGAAATGGCTGGTCCTATCGACTTGAAAATGGTCTCATTCGATTCAGCGTCCAAAAGAATGACAAAAAAGATACCCCAATCAACTTTTTCCATTTTTTCAAAAATTGACCCCAAAAACGCCCTTTTTGGGGGCAAAAATGACTTTTTTTAAACTAGCCGTGTTTGGTATCGACCTTGACATTTTTGGGGGTGAGAAATCGATTGAGACTAAAATCAGGTCCGTGGGATTAACCGTTTTGAAGTTAGTACCGCTTTCTTCGAAACGGATACTCCTATTAACTCGAAAATGGTATCATCAATCTCTCGCTCGAAAAATTTGGTAATTGATACAGCATCTATTTTGGTAAGGAAAGTTGTGTGATGTGCACACCAGATGTTTTTTTTACAAAATGTCTGTATGTACGTATGTGTACAAAGCTAGAGAGAAAACTATTCGATCGATTTCAAACAAATTTGCACCAAACATGTCAATTAGGCCTGTATAGATGCACAAAAAAAGGTTTTGAAAACTTTTGAAAAACAACCCTTTTTTTGGCCCAAAAACCCCAAAAAATCAGTTATTATTTTTTTACAAAAAAAACGGCTCTAACGATTTTGATAAAATTTGGCTTATTTGAAGCCCTTAATCATATGCAAAAAACCGGATCTTTCTAAAAATTCTCGTTTAGCTAATAATAATAATAATAACTGATTTTTGGGGTTTTTTGCCGAAAAGGGGGTTGTTTTTCAAAATGATTCAAAACTTTTTTCGTGCACCTATACAGGCCTAATTGACATGTTTGGTGCAAATTTGTTCAAAATCGATCGAATAATTTTTTCTCTAGATAATAATAATAATATATTAGTTAATCTGCTACTTTAATATCACGTCTCCTAAAATTATGAAGTCACAGTGGATCTGTTTAATAATTTAAATATGTTTTGGGAGAAGGTATGTGCCAGTTCCTGGTACCGTTTATTAATATTTATTTATTAAAACTCCTGGTAGAATAATCAGCTGTTTATTAACCACCTAACATCCAGGCCATTTTCATTTATATTAACATTAATAGCTAAATCAATTTATTAATAATTTCTCCAAATTTTCAGGTTTGGTTTCTATTTAGGAGTTTGCTTGTTCTTTTTAAATTGTATTATTATAATACCAATTTTATGTCAAACATAATAATTTGAATTTAACATTAACCATAGACCTGGCAAACAACGCCATATCGTTGTCTCAGCTAGCTGTATAGGCACAATGCGTCATCTCAGGTAAAGCACCCACTTAAAAATCATCCAATCTCAATAAAACAAAAGGAAATGTTCTAAACGTTAATTTTTGTATTTAATAATTTGTTCAAAAACAAATATTTACATATGTAATCATCGTTTTAAAATTTTTATTTTCTAAACAGTTAATGCCAAGCGAGAAAACACAAAGAAATTACACAAACTTGTTACTTTTCTAAGGCTCAAAATCTTTAGGCAGAATTGTTTTGAAAATAATATAAGGACACCCTTTTATTTGTCAAGATTTTAAATTTCTAACTCTGCCTTCCAAACATACGTCACTCTTATAGTTTCTTAGATATGAAGTGTTCTGTATACCCTTGCAATTGGACAGTTTTCAACCCATGAGAAAGCACATTTTACAATCGATATATACAGTATATTACAAATCGATATAATTGTACAATGATATTTATATCGATTTGAAAAGGAAACTATATTTTCGTTTGGTATAAGGTAAGCCTCATTCAGTGTTTGGATTCTATTCGGGTATTTACGTGAAATACTTACATTTTTCAAAAGCAACAGGAGCGTTATCCGTTCCTTTTTAACACGCTTTTATTAGCTTCACTTGTATGTTTGTATGTTTGTTTGTAAGTAACTCTCCTGTGGACTAAAAGCCAGTGGCTTATTACTGTTAGTATATTTCTCTTACGCAAGTTCGTTCGTTGGCCGAGCGGTCTAAGGCGCGGGTCGTCGATGACGTCAATCCCCAGACTCACCGATCGTGGGTTCTAATCCCGTCCACGGCCAAAATTTTTTTTTCAGTGATTTTTGGGATTGGTGCCGTAAATACGAACCGTAACAACGTTAATATACAGTATCGAAGCTGAAATTACCACCTCCTTCAGCATTAGTTTTAGAAATTAACATCTCAAACTTAACTATATTGTTTAAAAAGAATTTTATATCCGTGCACCCTCTATTAGTAAATCCCGTAAATGAAAAAATATTTATATTAAAAAATCTGCACCATGTTCATGTTCACTAGAACTTACAAATTTTTTTTTTCAATAATTAATCGAACTAAAAATTAAAAAATAAATATAGTTTAAAAAAACTAAAAAACACGCTTTTATAATACATCGAACTAAAAAGTGAAAAATAAATATAGTTTAAAAAAACTAAAAAACACGCTTTTAGAGCATATCAAACTACAAAGTTAAAAATAATTTTTCAAATAAGCTTAAAACAATAATAAACGATAAATACTA
>JAGFPH010008750.1:13583-52728 GCA_018207615.1 Philaenus spumarius
CTAGCTTCTAAGTTTGTATACCAATTTTTAAAATTGTATTACCTTGTATAAATAAATTTATTTCCAATAGGGATTGTAACGAACCAAAGAAGGCAATCAACTTTTAAATACATAATAAACATTTAAAATTGTATTTAACTTACTTTAGTTCATTATAATCCCTATTTGAAATAAGTTTGAACAAATAATATAATACAACTTTAAATTGAAATAAATAAAATAAATATTTCTAACTTCCAGGTTTGTACACCAATTTAAAATTGTATTACCTTCTTTAAGTACATTTATTTCAAATAGGGATTGTTTTGTAAACATCAATATTCCAATGCAATTCACCGCTTTGCAACAGCAGTTTATGCAGGTTTAATAAAGCAATTTTTTTACCTTTTGATTGGACTCTGTTATTGAATTTAACTGCAAGCGACATCCACAGTGACTTTAAGGGTAGCACATAGGTATGTAAAATACAAAAACTATCAGGAAAGGAGCTTTTGAGCATTTTTATAAATAACAATATTTTAACCAAAACAAGGTAATAAACTTTTAAATCATAATTAACATTTTTTGTATTTCTAACCTCCAGGATTGGAAATTTATTTAGAAGTGCATTTTCTTGATTTAATATTTCAAATAGCCTACTTATTGTAACGGACCAATAAAAGGAAATACAATTTTAAATAAATATTATATTTTTTTATATTTCTTGCTTCCAGTATTGTATACGAATTTAAAAGTTTATTGCTTTGTTTTACTAAACGTGTTTGAAAAGGGATTTAATGGGCCAAAAGAAAGTAATAACTTTTAAATATATAATAAACATTTAAAACTGTTTGAATAACAAATTAGGCAACTGTGGCGGTGGTTCAGAGTTAGCAAACTGGATGAGTGTATGTAACTACTGCACCACGCTGATTCCCACACATACGACGATTGGCATGTACACTTTTACCCTAAACTTGAAGTTTACTAAATTTCTTTGATGAAAATTATATAGATCATTCTTTATTCTGGGGAGTTATTGGATTACACTACCATGTGCAATAAATACTTAAGGGGGCGCTTCCCTGCCCGCCAATTGAATCTTATTCCCATAAGAGCAATGCTACAGAATAAGTCATTTTTTTCCGTTAATTCGTGGAATAAATTTAAAAATTTGGTTTCATTTTGAAGTACTGTCGTATGCGGATGTTGATTGCCGAATACATTTTCAAAAACCGTTTTATTGTTTTCATAAAAGTATGATATAAATAGTAAAAAATAGCAAACTTTATTAATTTTTTACTCAGTTGCAAAAAGAGATATTGCAAAAATCCTTAGCAATCAACACCCACAATCTATTTTACTTTAAGAAAAAAAATACAGCTTTCGTTTTTTAACAAAAACAGCACAAAAATATGCTTAATAGTGAAGGTATGTTTTGGTTATTTAACATTGAAATTGGTACCCAATATCGTAGTTTTGAATGTGGAGAGCCGAGCCTTAATGAGGGTGTACTTTATTTATTAGGTTGGCTAAGAGTAAGAGTGTACACTTTTTATTACTTATAATAAGGGCGTTATTAGTTGGCTAAGAGTGTACACTTTTCATCGCGGAACACGCTTTATTACATGTTATAAGGGCGTACAATATCTAGAAATAATTATTTTTTTACAACGTTACCTATTTGGATAATGGTGTGTTATTTGCAAACATTACTTTAAGTATCAACATTTTTAAAATATGGGTTAAAATTTATATTGAATATTTAATATATTTTTACTTTAAAGGTTGCAGGCGATGATAACTAATCTGGGTTTCTTCTATAACAAAAAATCAGTGCGAAATAAGGGAGAGCATCTCATTCCCACGTTGGTTGTGTTCCCACGGCTACAGAAGCAGTATCACACGGGAAGACCTCAGACACGCGACAACGGGTAACGGACACGTGACCTTAAGGGGTGGTTCTTAGCTTACTTCCTGTTCAAAATTCTGGGGTGTAAAAATACTAAAAGTGATGAAACGCCTTGAGAACACCAACGTTAAAGAGTTCGTTTTACTTTCTCACTATACTATAGTGTAGAGAAAGTATAGTGATCGCAAAAAAATCGATGTTGAGATTTTTGTGGAAATATCCGTTTTGGTTCCCCTGAGTCCAAAAAAGTCGTTTTTACAAAATGTCTGTCTGTATGTCTGTATGTATACTAAGCTAGAGAGAAACCTATTCGATCGATTTCGAACAAATTTTCACCAAACAATGTCAATTAGGTTTTGAATTTTTTTGAAAAACATCCCCCTTTTTGGCCAAAACCCCTAAAAAATAGGGGTTATAAAAAACGGCTCTGAAGATTTTGATAAAATTTGGCTTATTTGTAGCCCTGTACCCTACCATATGCAAAAAAACCGCATCTTTCTAAACATTTTCGTTTAGCTATTAATAATAATATTTATTAGTTGTATTGGGAGTATTTTCAATACAAAGAGCATTGCGTGCTTCGCACGCCAACCCGCATATTGGGAGTATTTTCAATACACAATGCATTGCGTGCTTCGCACGCCAACCTCCATATACGCCAGTTTTAAGCCTATGTGCGTCCGCTTTGAAATATTAGTGATTATTACATAGAAAGTTTCAAAAATAAAAAAGTAATTTCTACTCATTTAGACTATAAATATAACAAATAAAAGGTCAGCTCCTAGCTAGCAGTGAACGTGTCAAAACAGTTATGAAGTCACAGTGAATCTGTTTAATAATTTAAATATGTTTGTGAGAAAGTATGTGAAAGTTCCTGGTACCGTTGATTACTTGATTACACGATGGCACCACGGTTTCTGAAAAGTACAAAAGTTAAAAAAAAGACTTTCTATCATTGGTCTTCAATCATGTTTTACTTAAACTAAAACCTTTTTGGTTATCATCACCTAAAAATAATTTAATCACCCGTGACTTCGAGTTCGATTAACTACCACTAATATTTGTCTTATTCAACCAAAAAACCTTCTAATCTTAATAAAATTATTTTCTAATCCTCTTGTGTAAATAAAGAGGCTTCCCACCAAAGCAAGGGACGGTGCTTTTCACCACTGCAGGGCCTACTTGCTTTATTAGTTTATAACTCTTTGAGAAACACTTAAGTTTAGGAGAGTGTTACAACGAATGTTGTATAAGATAATAACAATAATTGTTACTGTCCGATTTAGCGTTAAAGCCATGCTTATAAAATGTCTACGCTCTGTAACTTTGAAGCTCTGCGGATACAGATACATATTATTGTTCTGATGCAGAATGATGTTTGTCGTAAGATGTGCAGTTTAGGAGATGTTCCAGAATCCGTTTACTACTTGTACCATAAAACATTAAAGAATGACAATCCTTTGTGTGCATTTTTATTTTACTTGTTGGGGCTAGCGTAGTAACCGAATCCAAGTTCGATGATAGAACGTCGGTGCTTTGAAAGAAAACAAACATTTAACCATCGGCAATAGTAAGGTTTTGTTGATTTATAAACGAAATGCGAGTTACAAGCCGTACATTGTCCAGAGGGATATTAAAACTGTAATTTAGAAACAGTGGAAGCAAAACTGGAAAAATAAATTTTGGAGTATATTTTGGAAGAACTAAACTCTTACTATGATGTAAGAATTAATTGTAAGTTCGACAAAACTTTAATGTTTTATTTAACTTAAGGCTCTTCTTTACCTTGAAGAAAACTCCCGAGGTTACAGTATGATTTTAATAAAAAGGTCTGACTCAAGCCGCAAAATCGTTGAGACATGCATTCGTAATAACGAGTTTCGGATTCTATTTATACATTAATAATCTGGGAAACTACTTTAAGTAATAAAAAAGGCTTTATGTTTTTTACGTGTTAGCTTAAAATATGGAAATTATTGCTTAAAACTCCCAAAAAATGTATTAAAAATAATCAAATTTTACTCAGTTAAACTGCTGATTAAAAGGAGTTGCCGTCGATATCTTTCAATTATAAGATATAAGAGAAAAGCACAAAGCCTTTAAGAACAATTTAAGATGTTTCACAACTTTTTAGGTTGAAAAACGGCGTCCGAAACACGTTAGTACGAACTGCATATTTTTGCTGTTTTAAGCTAGGAATAGAAGACCCTAAAGAAATGGAATTTCGAGCAATCTGGGTCGTCTTATATATCAATTTATAATAACGAAGAAAGGCGCAATACAAAATGATTATGTATATGATTTTATAGATCGGGTGTGTTTATTTTTCTCTTTCCCCCCCCCCCCTCCTACGCTTGTTTATAAAATTCGAAGGATTTCTAACTTACCATGTCTTCTCAGGAAATTGTAGAAGACGATCCCAACACCCTCGAACGGATAATGGTTACTCCGCTACCTGAATATTCTCCTCTCAATAAAAATTGTATTTGTTGTTTTTAATAATTTTAGCTGTGTCGTGTATGATAAAGGAAACAATTGAATAGAATAGCAATAATTTATATTACTGTAACTGCATGCTAGTAACAATTGTCTCTAATTGCTAGGCCAGTTATAGCTATGGCCTAAATTCCATGGTTAAATCTATGCAACTAAAACTTAATTTATCTAAAAATGTGTAGTCCCCAGTCACCGAATTAACATGTACAACTGGGGTTATGTGACACTGGTTCCCACACGAGGGTGTGTTCTCACGGTAAAGTCTTGGCAACTCCACGCTCTAAAGGTCCCAGCACGTGACCTCTTCATCAAGGGTGGATGCCGCTCAAGGTCTCTTTCTAGAGACCTTGGATGCCGCTGAAAAGAAGGTTATGGCAGTACAAGTTTGAAAACGGTTTAGGGAGGAATAATGTGTTATTTGCATACATGGTTTATATACTTTATTTAAGTTTGTAAAATACTTTCAATTTTATTTTTATGTTACAGTGTACATCCGCTCGGCCGCTTCGAGGCTCAAAGTCCGATCGCACCCAGCACCGCTTCGAACTTTTGCATTCTTAACAACAAAATAAAATCCATCAGACAATGGTTAACGCGCAGCCGCTCAGACAATGTTTCAATACCACGAAAGTAACCATCTAACATTTAAAGATAACCAGAGCGGGAAATAATTATACATGGTGGAGGGAACCAGTACAAAGAGGTTACAACTCCCAAATACATTAATACTGTATTCATCTGAATGAAGAATGTATTTTTTTTAAACTTTTCATTAAATGTTGTATAAGCTAGTATTTTTTTTTTTAAATAGAGTAGAAGTTTTTTGAGCAAAACTTTACAGAATAAAATTCAAATTTCATTTGTTATTCTTAAATAAAGTAATTTCAAACGTTGGGTTCGACTGAATCCAATTTACATCCATCCAAAATACAAATATACAATTTGTGTTGAGTACAATTATTGGAAAACATATACTGGTAGACCCTAAGCATGACGTGACTAACAAACAAGAAAGTGGTCCTTCAAAGGTGAGTAAGGAAGCATAAAATGTAAATGTAATGCTTAATTTATTTTTAAAACTTATAAATGATACAAAAATCAATGTGTTAGGTTTGGACCTAATTTAATTTCATTGTTTTCACTTTTTATTTTACAAATATTTCTCCGGTTCTACAATTGGGTTTATAATAAAAACCTTTAAGTAAAATTTCATCACAAAAGACTGCACTACAGATCCCAAAAGTATTACTGTATTAAGTAACAAAATACAAGTAATAATCAACTGCAAATTAAAAACCAATTTTAAGCGAATAACCTTTCTTAAAGCACCAAATGTAATGACCTTAATAAATTAATACTTAAATTTATAACTTTAGAGAAAACATAGAATTTAGTTTCAATTTTAAAGGTAGCCGACAGTAATAAACTGAATAAAAAAACATGAAAGAATCTAGAAAAGAAAAGAAGGATTCAATCAGTTTTTTTTTTTTTTAATGATGTACAAAGGAATGGCGAAAGCAAACAATTCATTAAATGTAATGAATTATAACTATGATTTAGTTTAAAAATTAGTAAACCTTGCCAAACTCATGTGCAATTTTGTTTTCGCTTTTTATTTTTCAAATTGTGTTTTCTATTTCCCTTCGTTCTGCATCGGGTTTATGATAAGAACCTTCAAGTATAAATTCATCACAAAAGATTACACTTCAGAATCAAAGCAGATATAAAAGAAACAAACTAATATACAATATACATAATTAAGTGCAAACTAAAAGCAAATTTTACAGACTCAACCTTTTCTTAAAGCCGATTTGGTGTCTTTTTATTGCTTTAGACAAAACATTTAACTTAGTTTCAATTTTATGGCCGGCAATAATAACATTATTTTTTTACTTAAAAACATGAAAGAATCTAGGGAAAAAGGAAAGGATTCGGTAAAAAAGTCTTATTGGAAAAGAAAATTTTTGAAAAAGAAACAATATACAAAGACATGGCAAACGCAAAAAATTCAATGAATATATTAATATCCATGATTCAGTTTAATAATTTTATTTGTAAACATTTTTCGAAAACTTATCCTTAAAGAAAAATGTGGGTCATTCTTTTAGGTATTTCGGTTTCAGGATGATCACCCATGCTTTTTTCTAGGCCTAAACTGTTTTTAAAATTGTATACAATTTTATACTCTTAAAAACGAGGTAATGTTTCTAACTATTGTATATAGTTAATTAATTTACGTAGCCTACATTTCATATTACATTATAGTTGGAATATTTAATTTAGTTAATTCTTTAGGTCGAAACTATCAGATGAGATTACAAAGAAAACTATTCTTTTCTTTTTCAGTTTCTTAGTATGGACCCAGCCAGCTGTGTAAACAGCCACTGGTTAATACTAGCCACTGTAAGTTATATATACTAAATGTGTGCAAAACTTCCCGTTACCTAACAGATGTTTTTTTAAATAGAAAATTAAATTTCCTAAAAAATAATGAGCCTGAATTAACCAATGATGGATTTTTCAAATATAAACAGACTTACAGAGAAATAAAACAAATCCGTTGATTAACCTGTCTGTCACACTAGTAGCCCCCGAGAAAAATCACAGGCCGATTAAAAAGATACACATGAGAAATACATAATTAAAAAAATACTATTTAAAAACAACAGACTTTATCTAGGCCTCCCTATGCTGACGGAGATTTTTAACTCGGTAAATGTATACAATTATAGCTTAAGGATTATAAAACTGTAGTCCTATTTGTTAAAATTTTGTATTTATATTCATTATTATGTATAATATATATAAAAAAAATACAAATATTATCTTTTAATTGCTTTCCAACTTCATGTTGATAGATCAAATAATTAGAATTTATTAATATTATAATGAAAAAATTAATAATGGAATATGTTTATATGTTATACGAAGATGTACGAATGTTTCCGAAGTTAAAGGAATGTGTATCCTCTTTTTAAACTTGTATAAATGAATATATTGATAATAAAAGGTTGTATTTACATTCATTTTATAACCTCAAAGCAAATCTTATAACGTATTATAGGCTACATTAGTTCTTTAACTATATTAAAAAAAAAATTAACTTCGCAAAATTATATTGATTGAAGTTATAAACATAACCCCAAAGTATAATCTACGCTTGATTTCGTTTTAGTATTACAGATGATGGGTGAAATCAGCTGTTATATTATATTGTTACTCATGTACGTACGTACGTTACTCGTTCGCTTTTATAAGAGTTGATATTCATTAGCCTAGCATGTAATTTAGTTAAACTAAAGTGAACATTCCTTATCTTATAAATGTAAATTTGATTCCTGGAGTTAGTTAATATATTCTTGTTGACTTATAAAACAAATCCGGAAACCTTACTTCGGCTAATCCTTCCTGCTAATCACTGCTCCCTAGCCACGTGCTCTCCCCTCCTCCAGAAGTCGCGTGCCCTACTTCTTCCCGTGTGATAGTACGTTCACCGTGAGAAACAAGGGAAATGTGGGAACCTGGATATGAGGAATGATTGTTGGTTTTTTGCTACTTTAACGGTCGCAATCTACAAGATGTTTGCGAAGAAGCTCGTGCCAGTATTCCCATGGTACTATACCTTGTTATGTGAGAACGCTTCAGCTGCAAAGCACTTTCGTGTATTATTGCTTCTTTCATTCCTTTCATTATGGATTTTTGTTTTTTGGGGGAAATGAACTTTGATAATGTCCTTCCATGCAAGACAACTTATAGTTATTTTTGGTTAGAAACTCATTAACTGATTTTGTGAACATTTATATTACATACATTCTTGTATATGTAAATAGAACGTTTTATATTGGACCGATTTAACCCTTTAAGTGCCAGCCATTTTCTCCCATAGTGTACCCAAAAGTGAAGACCTGATTTAGCGAATTTGAAAGCATTTCATAAAAAAAACTGTATTTTTGTTATTTGATAAGATATCAGCATGATTTTTGAACTGTATTTCTATAATATTTTCTATTCTAAACATCTTTATAATATAGCAACAAATTTAGAAAAAATAAAATTACATACCATAACAAAAATTATTGATAAAATTTCCAGTTCGTATGAAGAAAACAGATAAAGAAAAAATATATCACTTGAAAACTTGCACATCACATTTTGTTGTATACTTAAGTTAAAAAATTTGGGCCAATATCTTGATAAATAAAAAAGTTACACTACTTTTTTCGAAATAAGTAAGTTTCAACCCATTCGCTTATAACGATGGCGATCCACCTAAAGTTACGACATAGGCAATATGGTTGCTTTGTAAAGTAACTAAGAGCGGTTATTTTTCAGTTTTATTCTGTGTAGGCCTTAGCCAAGTGGTAACGTGGAATCTTCCTGATCAGAAGATCACGGGTTCGAATCTCGCGAGATCAGGTAGCTTTTCATATCTGTGGTTTGAGGGGTGGAGGGCGGAAATATAATAATTATTTAAACATTTACCTCAGTTATTCTGCTAGTTTTTCTTCACTTCCAATAGGCTTTTGTGCATTACACTCTTGACCACTTTAATTTCCTTTTTAATTTCATGAACCTCATGAAACTGTCTTCTGTATAACCAAAACGACTCTTTAAACACACTATCTGGAATTTCACTGGATAGCTTGAACTCTCCATGACTGTATCTTTTTCGTAAATACTCATTCGTTTTACTTCTTTTTCTTTTTTTGCTGAGTAGGTACAACATGATAAAAATATATATTTCTTCATCCTCAGATTCACATTCTAAATCGAGAAGAAGTTTCTGGCTTGCTGTCTGTCTGTCATCTTGCATGGGTATGGACTGTGTTAAATATGCGTTACTATTAAAAAACATATGCTTGGTGTGGTTTCGGTCACACGTGGGCAACGCATGGGATGCACATGGGCTGGGTTCAATTTGCGGCGGGCCTTACTCATCATTAGGCCTAGGCTATTTCTTGTTCTAATTTTCCTTGGCAAAAGCAACAGATGCGTACTAAAACGTCACCCAAAATAACCTTACTAACCAGGGTGGTTCCCTCGTCCTATATAAACTGGCTGGAGAAAGGAGCTAGGCAGTTCATCAGTCAACTCCAAGTAGCATCAGTCTGTTCTTCAGAGACACGTTGTGGACACTCCAAGAAGTTACTCTATGTAATTTGTAAGTAGAGAATTGTTTACAGAAAATATTGGAACTATGATGTTTTGTCAAGCTTGGTTATGAATTGGATCTCAATAACTTTTGTTTTATTTAAAGAGTAATTAAGTGTAATGGTATTGAATTGAATTGATTAAATTAAACAGAGTTAGTGTATTCACTAAACTCACAATATGATAAAAGTTTAAAAGTAATGTTTGGAAACTAAATGTTTTGTTAAAGCTATTAACGGACCTTCTGTCTAAAACGTTCTGTACTTTTAGTATGAATAAAATGTGTCGTTATTTTAATAATGCCTGAACTAGTTATTAGCCTATATAGTTCCTAGCTGACGCAGTCCAACCAACCTTAAGCTAATTAACATCAACTCTTACCAGTATCATACATTAATGTTAAGCCTGTCCGATCACTCGTCAGGTATTACATTTGGTGGCAAAGGATTAGATTTTGAAAAAATAACAATTTTAAAATTAAAAAAAAACTTGAAAAAAATAAAACTTTTTTGTTTTTTTAAGAAAGACGTTGAAAAGTGTAAAGGCAAGGAACATAGGTAGTAGAATAAGTTGCTGTACATCTGATTCTATTGACTAATTAAACTATATATGGGGGATGCTTTAAGGGAATTGACAGTTTTGCAAGGGACATGGATAGGACCAGATAATGGGTTTGTTTTAATTGTGCAGTTCATACCGATAGCACCACCAATCCCACGACTTAGAACTAGAGTTTGGGTGTTAAGGATATATATATATACAGTAAAGATATATATGTGTGGGAAATAAAGGACGAAGTATTTCGCTCAGTAGGGGGTGCAGAATACGTTGCAAGGGGATTTAACGAGCATTGTGACGTAATCAGAGTAAGTGCGACAGACAGACTCGCGATCATACGCGTTGCGGAGGACGTGAGGGAAAGCATTTTGAATAATTTGACTGGGTTATTGAAATTAGGGGGATAGAAATTGTTAGTTCAAAATTGGTAATTATCATTTTATACTGAGAAAGAAGCGGGATGCAGAAAGTGAAGTTCAGTTAATGGACAAATCTGCGAACAGACCATTTGGTACCCCATCAGGAGCCACGCATAGCACATAATTTGAGCAGAATTTGTACTTGCGTGTAGGGACGCGTAACGCGGTAGTCACGGCACACTACGAGTGTACGAGTGACCGGAGCGAAGTGAGAAAAGAAGTTGAAGTAAGGAGAGGCAAAATTTCCGAAATTCCCTAGTTGATCTATGACGTGGCACTAAAGAAAGTCGATTGAGCGCGACATTATTACCCTATGGATTCAAAATAAATGGTTAGTGGAATATTTAGAAAAAGAAAGAGAGTGCAAACAATTTTTTTAAAGTTTATGAGTACCGAAGAGACTCACAGCAAGAACGTAACATAAAAATTACATATTCGGTAAGGTCAAGTGATCTACTTAATACTTGTACCGTGAATGCTAAATAAAGGTAGGGAAACCCCGTTTAACGTGAATCAGTGGGTAATGTTATATTTAAACATTAACTTAGGGGAATTGATATACTTGTCTGCGTGTAAAGAAATTGGCTATATAGTGATTGAATTTGTGGATATAGATGCTACAGATTTATATTAGATATTATATATATATATATATATAATGTGCAATTATGTGTTAACGGCTCTTTTGCTATTAGTGCTGGCAACAAAATAATATTTATTTTGGGTGTTATATTTCGCGAGATTGCTTGAGGCAGTATAAATGAGTGGACCTAACGTGTATTATTTACCGATCAGAAACGCGGATACATTAATAGAAGGGACAACTAGCTTATTAAAGAATCTAATTCAGAGAATTATAGAAAGATAGGTGAACGGGCGTTCTAATTACTGACGGGGCAAACGTTAGACGCGTAAAATTATAAAAATAGAAATAGAATTTCTATCGGACTGATAACCAGGTTAGCGGAAGTAGAACTAGGTCGTACTAAAGTTTTATGGACCGCAACTTTTGTAGCACAATATAGAGGGGTATTACTATACAGGAGTTTTTCCAACGAATTGACCAGGCAGCGTTAACGGGAGGTTGGAGTGACGGTGACAAAGTCAATATCGTGTCATTAAAAGTAAAGGGACCAACTGCATTATTTTTCGGGTATAGTCCGGAGTTGAACCAAGAAGGTGTCACTTACCACAAGGTAAAAGAAGCCTTCGTTGAGCGTTTCAAAGATAAGAGTTGTGATCAATATCACTACACAAATTTGCAAACCGCGCGTCAAAAACACGATGAAAATTTCGAAGCGTTCGCTGACCGATGTCGAAAACTTTGCGCCTTAACCGTTCGGAAAAGTAGCGATCCCACGGAGCAGCGTGTAATTTTTTAGGAAGCCGAGAGACGACCTCTAGCTGCGTTCGTGTCAGTCTCTTGGGCAAACAGAGCACACAATGTAGGTTCGGTATGCCTAAGACTCTACCAGAAGCGTTAAATATCGCTATGGCCGTTTGCAATGCGGAACGAGATGCAAAAGTAGCCGGGGCGCGACCAACGGCCTTTGCGACCCAGATTACATAATTCAATTGCCAGAAGCCGGGTCATTAGTCGTGAGTGTAGAGCACCTCAACGCGGTGTAAATCCTTTACAAAATTGAAGTGGACCCGCCCGGGAAATTAGGGGAATTTTGCTCATAATTTGGCTATAAGAGGAAACTTGATGGGAATTGGGCGTGGTCGAGGTGTAGTTGACCGACGATCGACGCACAGAGTAAGCTTTGAAAATCAATAGAATGCTATAATTGCCACAAGAAAGTGCACTTTGCAAGCTCATGTTGGGCATGACAGCGCACAAGGGCTGAACGTCCCCACATGGTGTCGTGCCATCTCGTCCAGGTGCTATCTCGTTAAAGTGCCATCTCGTCCAGATTCCACGAACGTAGGGCGGGGGGTTAATTCTCTACCCGCCATCTCGTCCAAAAACCTATGCTATTGTTTACTTGACAGGTCTACACAAACTATTGGAACGTTTAATTGATTTTATTAAGCTTTTTCAAATGGTGTCGGCCACATACAAAAGTCCCCAACTTCCTACCTGACACAGGTACGGGATATTTCCCTCCGAATAGTTTCATAGCCCCTTGCTGTAGCATACCAACTGATTCGAACGCATACCAATAAATATTAGGTTAGGTTAGGCTAGGTTGGTTAGGTTAGGTTAAGTTGGGTTGGTTAGGTTAGGTTGGGTTGGTTAGGTTAGGTTAGGTTAGTATTCAGGATGTATTTAGGCTACGAACAGAAGGGAGAGGGGTGAGATTCCACGGGAATTCCAGAGCTAGGCGGGGGCGCACAACCACAGGGTTCATGAACCTCCGGCTACCTGCGTTGCGTTCCTTAATCCTTGTAAAGTTTTCACGTGGACGAGATGGCACTAATTAGTGTGTTTAATCAACTGTAAAACTGAGCTGGACGAGATGGCACTTTTTTCTAGGAAATTTGATGTTGGACGAGATAGCACTGGGACGAGATGGCACTACATCCCCCACATAGAAAGGGGTCTGTCGTAAACGCTCCTTCGCGAGACCAAGCCGAAGGGTGGAATTAAGTAGCTATGTAAAGTTATGTAGCATACTAAAATTATCTCTCTGATTAGACAAATAGAACAAACTTTAAGTTTCGTACAAAATGAACTGATACAGTTGCAAGAAGCCTTATAGTACGTTCAGCGAGAGTTTGCAGTAAATCGCTGTGTTCTGTGCTCATTTTGAAGCTTTACATTTAGACTTTGAATGCGTTTTTTTATTTAAATTTAAATTTACACACATGTGACTTTATGTGTGATAAAACATTTGTTAAGAGGTTTTAATTGTCCATGTCTTTCCCTGTCATTTGTCATAGGTAGCGATTTACTGCAAACACTCGCCGAACGTACTATAGATATTACATCCAATGGGAAACTTAGTTCAACTTTAATTAAGCCAAATAATCTTAGCAAAATTTTGAATGATGTGTCACAACAATTAGGCACACATTTGAGTTTAATTAATTACAACCTTAGAACCAGATCAAATTTGTGTATATTATGATTTATGTAAAGTTCAGGCATTAATATACCGCTTAAAAGTACAGATCGACATTTTGAACAATATTCAGTAAAAGTGATATTTCAGTAAACAATATATACATTACCTTATTGTGATGTAGAGCTAGACCAATTCATTGCCTTAGCTATAGAATATCAATATTTTTTGATAAGTGAAGATTCTTTGCACAATTACATAAAGATTACATTCGACTTCGCACTATACTCTCGTCAAACACCGTCATGTTTAGCGTCTAAGTTCTTCGAGGATCTTCAAGGAATATAAAAACATTGTAAGCGTCTAGTTATACCAAAAAACTACCTACCTATATTGTATAGAGGACCGAACAAAGGATACTGGGTTTACAGTATTTCCAAACCTCGTCATGGAGATGTAGAGTGAACAATACCGTTGAAGTAACAACCACAAAGAAATTGGAAGGAACAGGCTTCATAACCAACTCACAAAATTCTCACATCTTTTCAGAATATTTTGAATTACTTTCTCATGCTGAAAGAACAAGTCTTGCTTCCTTAGATAGAGAAACCCTCATAATTCTATCCCATCATTGCTAACAACCAATGAAAATTAAGTAATCCAGAAGCATCAGACCCTAGAGCTAGAAGATAAAAATCTAGTCTCTTTAAATTATTTCCAAAAGTGTTAAGAATCAGATGGTACTATAGCCTTAGATACCATTATGACCCAATTTCAAAGGTTATCTGAGGATAAGACCCCTATCATTCTGAAAGAGCATCAAGTTTCTAGTTTGATAGCACTAATTGTAGTTTGCAAAGCTATTAGTATTCTAATTTGGAAACTCAAAAGTATATGTCAATGTGTTTGCAAACGTTTAAGGCAACAGGCAAATGAAGTGGATAACCATGAATCATGTGCACCGGGAAGTGGATACTTCCGTAGAAAGCGACATGACTTGGACGATCCGGAGCTGTAGGACAGCAGAGAAGCTGTGAGCTAAACCATCATCATCCCCCCCCCCCCCCCACGAGACGACCCAGCAGAAGCAGCACCACACACGTCCCAGAGAACGATATTCTATACCCCTTCCAGACTCTAAGTGCGAGTTGCACAAAAACTAAGTGTAAGCAGTGACAAGAAAATTATGTATTATAAAATGCACCCGTGTGCAAGGTGAACCCCCCCCCCCCCCAGTGTATAAAAATGTTAAAACCTCAGTGTCTTGAAATAGTCAAACTACATGTATAAAATGTTAAAATCAAGTGTAATTGAACTGATTAAATTCAGTGTATTAAAATGTAAACTATGCGTAACAAAACTATGTATAGTAAAGTTGTGTCTGACATAAACTAACAAGGATATTTAAAATGTTGATAACTATGTGTGACTAATTAAGATGTTTAGCATAAAATGAGTTGGAACGACGAAACAGGAAGTCAGATAAGCTCACCTTTTGTGCCTTTGCAGGGTAGAGTAATAGGCAGCCCAGTTGGCGGTGCCAGCAGGAAGGCAACTACTACCCCTGTGCGGAAACAGTCTCATAACTCGGCATTACTAAAAACATTTCTCATTCCTTATCTTTCGGTTTCTAGTTTTAAAATCCTACTATGTAAATATAATTGTTGTTGAATATTCATGGAAAAATATAAATTAGGTATAAATAGATATCGTAAAAGACAATTTTATAAGAATAGTCAGAGACAGTGGTTGTGAAACTATGCCTTCATGCAGGACAGTACGCAATTGGCAGGCGGGATGAGTAGTAGAGCGTTCAGCCAACTGGGCTGCCCATAACTCTAATCACCTGAGAACCTGCTCTTCCCCGTGCTGGACCCCCTCCCCCCCTCATTCCGAAGTATGTCAATCGACATAACTAACCATTTTCACAACTAACTTAATCATAAGATAGCAGGTAAGAATTATTTACATTATTTGAATAACCATATTATATATATATGTATGCAGAGAATTAATCAAATAATATGAACTAATGGAAAATAGCATTTAAGATAATTATTATGTTACAATAACTAGGCTGTAAAGTGTAGGTTAAGATATAAAATGTACGTCACAAGACTTAGACACACAAAATACGCACACATACTAAACATATACTTGCCGATCACTCGGTCAGGTATTACATCAGGGATACACGAACTACAATCAAACTATAACTATCAGTGCTTCATGCCTCGTATTTATGCAACACTAAAAGGGGCGTGGCAAGAACGCCTAGCATTATTATAACTAGCCTAAAATGAACTATATTCATGACTTACAATTATTTTACGATATATGTATTATGTTAATATGAAAAGTTTCACAACCATCTATTGTGTTAAGTTTTTTTACATTTTCCAACAATACAGAGTTTTATATTTTAAAATTATGGTTTTCATCTAAACAATGCTGAGCCATAGCAGATTTACCTGGCCATACTTTCAATGAGAAATATGATCTTTAGTTCTTGTCTTCATGCTTCTTTTGATTTGGCCTATACAGAGTGATCAACTCAAGATGGCCACCATTGGGATCTCGGAAACTATCAAAGTTGCAACAAACTTTAAATGGGGGACCTTCAATACTTTTTCCCTTGCATTAAAAATATAATATTAAAATTTCCAAAAACTCCGCCATTTTTCCAATATGGCGGCCAACTTAATTTTTTTAAATGGAAACCCCTATTTGTTATGTTTAATTTCGATTGGGGACACAAATTTAAGACATTTTTATTCTTTTGTATTTTTTGCTAACCCAACCGTTTATGAGATACAGCCTCTCAAACATTTTCTATTTTATGTGATTTTTTTAATTGGGCCACCATTGGGATCTCAGAAAGTCTTTAAGTGGGGAACCTTTCCTTGTTTTATGATAAATTAAAAAATATGTAGTTAAAATATTTCTAAATGGCCGCCATTTTCCAATATGGCGGTCAACTTTGAAATTTCTTATGGAAACTTTTTTTTATGACGGATTTGGATTTTACATGCAATTTTAAGATGTTTTTATTCTTGGTGTTTTTTTTAATAAACTTAACCGTTTAACCGCTAGGGGCGCTGAAAGTTTCAGAAACTCTTATTTCAAATTCTTATTTTATTAGATGCATGTTTTACCATTTATTTGCAAACAATAAAATTTAACCCAAAGTGCAATATTTTGTACAATGGAATGTTAAAAAGATGTTGTAATTTGACAAATACTTTATTTTATACAAGAAACGTACTTAAATTACTGTTAAAAAATCGCTAACGCAACCACTGTGCATTGTGTAAGAATTTAAGTAGGCCTACGTTTTTTGTATAATTGTAATTAAATTTGTAAAAACGTACTTAAATTACCAAGATTATTCTCAGCTGACCAAGCTACATTTAAATTTGGATATTTCGCTAGCGATTTTTGTACAATATTAGTACAAAAATTCTGTTTGCATTTTTATAGAAATATTCAAATGTTCTGTCTAACAACACTTTGTCTATAATGTTTTATCCTTATTGTAGAATGAGTGTCCACAGTCCAAAGTATCTGCATGACTTTGATAATCCCCTGTAAATCATAGGATAACTTTAGTCAAAGAAACTACTTATACATAACATTTATTTATTTGTACCTAGATATTAGAACCAGCGTTGAAAACAATTAGTTTTATTTCGACAATATTTGTTCCGACTAAAAATAATTTTCCCTTTATCCTTTCTTAATCTATGATCATTCTATTGTCCTTTCTTACGCCAAGCTTAAAACTAAAGAAATTAAAAAATATATAAATAAATATGCGGTTTTGACAAGAAAAGTGTAAACCTTATGACGAGCGTGTAGTGTAAAACTGTAACAGCGATAAACTGAAATAAGAGGCTTATGTTAACCGCGTCTCCTTGCACCGGATTACTGCTAGATATACTCGCGGATTTTCCTCAATGCATTTAAATGTGAATTTTACAATCGGAAAGCGAATATCAGACTCAATTTGACACAAGCTCTGTGTTTAAATAGTATGTTATAATTGCCAGGTTTATAAATGTGTTTATGATTCACTGCTTATACAGTGCTAATTCACTGTCGCTTTTATTCGGGTCAACAAAAACAAATTAAATAAACTGTAATCAGGGGTTTATTGATAAGTTTAAATAATTAACAATTTTTCAAATTTTTAAAGTTTCTACAATTTTTTATAAACTTTAGGAAATTTAAAACCTTAGGCCTATTACATTGTTTAGTCAAAGCTAAAGACTTTACTCTATTTTGAATTAAACAAATGGAATATGAACAATTTTCATATTGATTATTTATAATTTGATATATTGTAATTAGATTATATACATGTTTAAAAAGGAATAAAAATGTGTAATGTATAATGTGAGAAAATGTATTAAATATAATGTTCTGCAGATTTAGTGATAACTGGAAATATACTTAAATTACTTATTTACAATTTTTAGGAGTTAAAAATGGTGTGTTATTTGAATAATGAATTATGCAATTTCAAAATATGATATCAAATTTTTTGACAATATATTGACTTATATAAGTAATTTGTTGACCCTTATTCTCTTCTAATATTAATACTGATCCAAATAGAAATCGGTCATCGGTCATGGAAGTTATCACTTCCAACGTGTGGTCTTAACTCTTAAGCACACCCATTTTTTGTAACGTTTTGTCTAAACGTTGCACTGGACCATCCACTCCCTCTATCACACTCATTCAACACTTGGTTCAGAATTGTACGTTCGTCAATCGAAAACCTCAACATATCCCCGCTCTACAGTGCGTTGCGACTATGCGAGCCAACTACAGTAAAGTCTCCCACATTGTCCTTCAGCTCGGAATCGAAATGGGACAACTTGGGAGCTCCAGACCAGACACCCTTTTGACAGCTTCGCGGCACGCCTTTGATGTACGGCGAGCGCTGCGAAAGACTACAAATAATAAGAGACCGACGATTCAGAGTCGAGGCGGCCGAAATGTTTAAAAACCAGCGATGCTTAAATTTTTATGTCATTAACGTTTTCGGTATGAAAAAGTTTATAACATATTGGTGCGATTATTGTAATCAAAATAAGACTAAACATGATTTAATTTGGACCACATTTACTGATTAATACTTACCGATAACTCATTTAATTTCACAATTAATTAATTAAAAAATAAATATCCCAAATGAGACACAACGCGGAATACATACAAACAATGGCTGTACACTGACAAACTCCGCTCCGTCACAAATACAAGGTGGAAAAGGCGCCCCGAAAGAGGAAAATATTTTAACGTAGGTACCTGAACACCGGCCGCAAGGCGATCTAGCAGGTTGTCTCACTGCACCTGGTACATGCTACCTCTCGCGAACTGTCAAAAAGTGGCTTGTCGCTTTGACGTTGAGATTGGGATGTTGTTTAGTTTTGTGACTTTTGAGTGTCGTTAGAATAATTCACTAACAAGCGTCTGTGTTGTGTTCTCGTGATAAGCTGGCTTGTGTTTAATTGTTTTTTTTATAAGAAAAGTCATTTCTTGATATACATTAGTAATGGAATCTAAGCATATTATCTGCACCATTAAACTCAATAAGGATCTGGTAAATTGGCCAGACCGTAGTCTCAATTTTAAGACAGCCTCTGTTTTAAGAACAATGGCTGCTTGTCTGAAGCTAAAAACAAACTTTTATTGAACGTTTATTGACTAAATTTGGAATAAAGTAGATGTTTTAGAAGTGAACATTTCAAAAACCCCTTTCCGTTAGCGTTCCGCCACTGGAAAAATTACGAGTAAACCCCCTGATTGTAATTATGTAATGATGCTACAAAATGAATAAAACCTACTGTGATGTCATTTATTCTCTAAATAAGGTTTCATTCGCTGGTAAAGAATCAATTTAACACTGATTTAAAGTTACTGGTTTATGATGTTTCAGAAAAAGAAAAAAAAAATAGAAAAGGTGGCGTTTGGCATAGTTTAAAGACCTACCTATACAAGCTTTATTTTTAAAATAGTATGAGAATGGTTGAGTAAAGTTGAAAAGTAAAAACAAAAACTATTAGATGAACCTAACACACAACAGTTTTGCTTTGAGTGAAATTACGATATGCGTCAAAATAAACAGTACTGAAATAAAAGCAGCTGTGGTTGGTTTTTAGGACAGGTGATTACATTGTTGATTGTTGCCAGGCCAATTAGGATTAATTTCTTGTTTGAGGTTAGTTAACGTACAACGGTTAATAATCACTGCAGAGAAAGTTTTTATCGTAGAGCATTATGTTCGCTCATACGAAACAGTTTGTTCCCATAGTCGAAGGCAACTGCTGTAGAGTTTCAAGAACCGTTTCACAAACAGCTGCCAAGTAATGCCTTAGCGATAAGTGTTGTTGACAAGTTCCGTTGTATTGGAAGTATTTCACTCAGTGTGTGTAGACCGTCCGAAAACGGACACTACAAATGAAACCTACTTTAGACATATTCAGCGAGTCCTCCAGTCTCCGAACATCTTTGACAATGGACATCAGTAATGCGTCTTAGAAAAGAATGTTTAAAACCCGTATGTGGCGATCGTTTGTGGTGGATTACAGGACTCTATAACAAGGGCTATTGTGCCGCCAGTTCCATACGAGCGCAGCTCTGACGTCACTGCGATGTCAAGTGCAATGTACTACAGAAGCGGACTCCTTGTGCGCGCTGTCGTTTACTCGCTGTTGTAACTCGACGGAAAAGCTTCAGGAAAATAAAACTTACATATTCTTAAGCTACATAAGGTACGGATTCTAACAGTATACACAACTTTTATTTTGGCGGGTATTTCGAATTTTAATAATTGAACATATTTGAGAATTATCACAGACTGACATGGAAAAGTTACTGAGAGAGGAATTTTTTATTTTTATGTTACAAAGAAACTTCCAGCGGGAAAGTACTCCACAAATTACACAACAATGAACAAATTAAATAAAAGACAGCATATTTCTTTGTTATAAAGTAATTCTTTTAATTAAATATTAAACTCAATTTTTTTACGTAATTACGATTTTCTTTTTCCAACATTAATCTCTAATTTTATTTCTTTGAATGCACGTAATAATATTATTTATTTAAAAGCTAACCCCCAACTTAACTTTTTGTGTCCACTTCAATAATATAAAATTTTAATTATAAATTATAATTAGTTTATGTTAAAATAAAATGCTTACTTTTTTTCTAGCTGGCATAATTACCTGGGGACAAGTGATTTACTATATTACCTTAAAATAACAATATGTACATAAACGTAATGCATAAGGATGTAAATATTCCAGTATCAAACAACAGTACACCGGGAGTGGCGATGCGTCACCGTCTCGCGCCCATTTAAAAACGATTTCATAATGATAAAATCATTTTATCACAAATCGGTGAATTGAAACATTTAGGTCAACTCATTGGCTACAACTTTCCTGCTGGAAGTTTGCTTGTAACCCAAAAATAAAAAAATTCCTCGCTTAGTAACTTTTCCATGTCAGTCTGTGATAATTCTCAAATATTTTCAATTATTAAAATTAAAAATACCTGTTAAAATAAAAGTTGTTTATACTCTTAGAATCCGTACTTTATGTAGATTAAGAATATGTAAGTTTTATTTTACTGAAGCTTTTCAGTCGAGTTACAACAGCGAGTAAACGACAGCGCGCACAATACTGAAATATTCCCCGCTGCTGTAGAGACATCGCGGTGACGTCACAGGCGATCGATACTGGGTCACCGAGGATTATAAAACTGGTATAGTTCTTGTTATAAAGCCCGTATAGAGTATAAACTGATCAACATTTATGTAAGGTACAAAAAGGGACACTATTACTTTACTTCAAAGAAAGTTTGGCCAATCTCCTGATCGCCCGAGGAAAAATCTTTCTACTCGTCTTCCCCCCCCCCCCTCTAGCTACCATTGCGGAGCTTCGTATAGAAATAACTAAATACGTTAGAAGCACTCAAAAAACCCCTTTTCAAGAACATGGTTAACGACGCTACGAGAGATGTCTAAAACTTATTGGAGGGCTTAAAGAAAGTGTGTGTTTTCAGGTTCCTTTTACTTTGTGTATTTGTCTAAAAATAAATCATTTAAAACTATGACGCGTATTTATTTTACGCGTTCGTTAAATATTTAAGAAGACATTGAAATTGTTACAAAATGCCAGGAGTGCCCATCCCCCCCCCCCCCCCTGACGCGCATGGCTCAAATCCCCCCAAAACCTTCCTGTAGGTTCCCTCTCAAATATTTCACCCACTAAACATCATCGAATCTCAATAAAACAAAAACCATTAGAAAGGAAATGTTTCAAACTTTAATTGTTTTGTAAAACGTATATATTATGTAATCGTCGTTGTAAAATTATAGTTGTCCAAACTGGCGTTGGCCATTATAGACAGCATGGCATGGTAGACAGCGTCTGGGATTGTATACTACGCATCAGTGAAAGTGTTGTGTTATTTGTTGTAATTTAATGAAACAAAAGGAAATACGTTTATAAAATATGTTATTTTAAAATGTTCTAGTATACAGTTCAATTCTATGATTTATTCTCTACAATTTTTTTTATAAAATTTCATTTTTGTATAAAACATATTATATTCCTATTTTATATTTGTCAAAATAGACCTGATTTTACTAGCGGTCTTGTAGTAAGAACATACAAAAGGCTTTTCTAACAAATTTGTTTGAAATTGATATATATTTGTATACACTTCTATTTAGAACTACTTTACAAAACTTCTGTATATTTTCGAAAAAAAAATACAAAATATATTTACTTCTTTTTATGTAGGTCTAAAGTTGGATTTTACCCTGATTGAACATTTTTTGTTTATTGAGCTAATATATCTTTTACAATTTTACATCAATAAATTTTTCAGTTGCATATACAAGTTCTTAGGACTTTTCTATAAAAAAACTATGGAACACTTTTGGATTGGGATTTAACTATTATATTTGACGAATTTTTGAAAAAAAATCCATTTTAATGAATACTGGCGATTCTAGGGTTAAATTGTCATATTTATCAATCCCCAGAACTATATCCCCAGAAAGAGAAAGATTTAAATAAAATAATTTGTACTTGTACAAAAAGAAAAGAAATTATAGGCCTATACTATACTGGGTATATTATAATTTAAATATTAGGTCTGTAAATATTGTTTTCATATTGTAAAATTAAAAGAGTTTGAAATAAGTACTTAATACTGGGCATTTAAAAAAAGATTATTATTATAAATTTAACTTCACAACGTGAGGCAAAGAAAAATATAATACTAGACTAAATATTATAATAGTAATACTGTATATAATGGTTTGATATAAGAAGAGTTTTGAATAATACCTTTATCTTCACCCGAAAAGTTATTTGTTTGCAGAATGACCTTGGCAGGCTAATCAATAATACGGCACTATCACTACGATTAACGGGAGATTTTTAACACAATAGAAACAACAGATTATCTCCTAAATTTTGTGGGGAGGGGGGATCGTCAAATTTTATATTGCTTATAATCAGAAACATATGACAATTACCCCCCCCCCCCCCAACTGTGAAAACCCCCCAGAAGTGTATCCCCCCCCCCCACAATTCAAACCCTGCTGTGGGCACCCCTGCAAAATGCTAATGTTTGTTTATACGAATGGTTTATTTACATTCAAACAAATGATGTACAAAAATGTAAAACAACACAGTTATCTAGCTTGGTAAAGTGAAATGTTTAACAACTCCCTCGGTCAACAAGCACCCCTCGCGGAAACATAAGGGTCACGAGTATAACTGCTGGAGCTTGTTAGCCTGGTCTTCCCGTGGGATATTTGTACGTTTCCATGGGAACGTCAATGTGGGAACCTAAATGAAAAACTAATCTCTCTTTGGGGTTGAATAACCGTCATTAAAACATTGTTTTTGAAATAAAGTCACAAGAAATCTATCATTTTGTTTAAAGCTTGACCGGCGTTTGAGATATACAAATAATTACGTTACCACAATATTCACATATCGTCTTTTTCTATTGGTAGTAATAATAATAATAAAGTGTGTTTTTTGCACTACATACAAGACAAAACTTTGAATCAAAAGAAATACAACATAACTAACCAAAATAATAACTCATACCAAAATAAAGTTACTCACTTACAGCATGACCCGTATGTCGTCTGCCAGGTTGGATTTATTACCATTAACAAAGAGGATGTTCTAATAATTAAACTCATAAATAAATGCCTTCCTATACTTGAGCCCACTTCTCAAGAAATTTACTAAACTAAACCAGTTTTCCCCATTCAATATCCTTATCAATCTGTCCCCATCAAGGATTTTAAATTAGACACATTTTTCTCGAATGCCACCTTATAATAAACATTCTCCTATAAAATGTATCATGGATTCCTCCTCCCGGGAACTGCACCTTTCAATTTCATTCCTGCCTGGTCTAGCGTTTAGAGGCAGCGTGTCACTCCTTGCTCTGAATATTTAACTAATAAATTCTCGCGTGTATTTTTGTCGTTAACATAAGCTGCCTCCCTAAGATTATAATCAAGTTTATTATATACTTCATGCCCCTCAGAACTAAAAATCCGCTCTGACCATGAATTCATCCCTTCTTCTCCAAATTGTGCCAATAATTCATTCAATATTTTATTTCCCTGTCCATTTTTTTACTATCTTTAAAAAATCTAATTCGTAGTGCATTTTATCCTCCATTTCCAACCAGAACTTAGCCTAAGAAATATTCCTCTTAATGATCTGCCTAACTAGTTTTTTTTGGTAATCTGTTGTCTTTATGCTTAGGCACCTAATTATATACTGTATTTAAAATTTATTTTTAAAGTTTCTACGTTCAAAGATTTTGCCTTTGTCTCTAAATATAATACACTATTAGGGGTATTATTTGGTAGGCCAAACATTCTCTTAAAAAAAAGCGTTGAAAATTATCTATAATAGGATTTTGTTTATAACCCCAAACTTGTGACCCTTACGTGACTATTGATTTACATGCTGCATCAAAAACCGCCTGTTTTGTTGAGATTGGAATACTATCTTTAACCATAAAATTCCTCCATGAAGAATTTAATGCATATTTCGCTACCGTAATTCTCTCGTCTTTTTCAATTCGTAGTGCTTGGTTCTTAGCGATTTATGGTTGATTCCTATCAATTATTTTTAAAGAAGACCTAACTATATTCAAATTATTATCTTGAGAGTCGTACATTTTAATGAATATAATCTTTTTTGGTTCCGTTTTTCCCTTCAAAGGGATTAGAACTCTTAAAGTACAGAGGAAAGAAGAATACACTGTTTTATAGGTAGACTAGACTGACTAGAGGGCTCCAACCCAAGTATTTGTACATGGAACAAGTAATCGAAGTTGTGATGCTTTATTGTTGAAACACTTGAGGAAATTTTCTAGAATACAACCATTGTAATCAGACTCAAAAATCCTCTCTGTGCTTATTTCGACCTAGTTCTTTGGAAGCCCCCAAAGTTTAGAACTTTCTCAAAACCAAATAAAATTCACTTACATTATTTTATAAGATGAATTCACCTCAACTCAAATTGACTTATATAATTTTTTTAAATAACTTACAATAATTATATTATTTTAGCCTTTCTTTAGTTTAGCTCTATAAATAATAGCAACAAACATGCTTTAAATTAATTATACACTATTTCGTAATTCACTATTTTAATATTCTTTTGTGGTGGAACACTATATAGCTGTAAATAATTCCTCTAAATTGGCACTTACCTTGCAAACAGCAAAAATATGCAGTTCGTACTAACGTGTTTCGGACGCCGTTTTTCAACTTAAAAAGTTGTGAAACATCTTAAATTGTTCTTAAAAGCTATGTGCTTTTGTCTTATATCTCATAATTGAAATATATCGACGGCAACTCCTTTTAATCAGCAGTTTAACTGAGTAAACATTGATTATTTTTAATGCATTTGTTTTGGAGTTTTAAGCAATAATTTCCATATTTTAAGCTAACACGTAAAAAATATAAAGCCTTTTTTATAACTTAAAGTAGTTTACCAGATTATTAATTTATAAATAGAATCCGAAACACGTTATTACGAATGCATGTTTCAACGATTTTGCGGCTTGAGTCAGACCTTTCTTATTAAAATCATACTGTAGGCTACACTCGGGAGTTTTCTTCAAGGTAAAGAAGAGCCTTAAATTTTACAAGCTTTTGAAGTACGATTAAAATGAATGTCAATTAAAAGCTTTTTTCCTAAATAAAAATGATTTGTCCCACCCTCTATGCAACGGTTGTGTCTGTCCGTATACAAATAGGTCTATAGACACCATTATCTCGTTCATCCCTTCACGTTAGACCACATGCACCCTCAATGGAACTCATGTTTATTTAGACATGTTTAAACATGATTGGTATTTTAGCAGCTGTTAACGACAAGGGTTGTGATCTGTCAAACATTAGGGGTATCCTGAGGGATGTAGCGCCAACAGATAATTCACCCTTCCTCCTTCTCCCTTCGTAATAATTATATACTAATACTAACACGTAAGCTATTATAGGCTAATGTGTTTACTATGTACTGCCTGGGTTTAAATACTGATATTTTAGTAACAAAATGAGCAAAATATTAACTTTTTTTAATTAATTGTTTTGATTTAGTTAGCGTAAGCCATAAATGCCATTTATACAATACTAGCAGGTACCCCCGGCTTCGCACACGGTCCAAAGATCCGCCGCATAGTAATAAATGTTTATTGTTTTAGGGGTTGTTATTACATTTTCACCCCTTAGCAGCACGCTATAAAATGCAAATAGGCCTATGATTTTCATAATATATAATATGTATTGTAAAAAATAAATGTAAAAATTTCCAGCTCTCTAGCTTAAAGGGAAGTATAATAATTAATTTGTATTGTTTTAGGGGTTGTTATATTTTCACCCCTTAGCAGTAGGCCTACACTAAAAAATACAAATATGGTTCACTTTTCTTGGTTTATATCTTGTAAGAAATAAATGTACAAATTTCCTGCTCTCTCGCCTTAATGGAAGTATAATAATAAATATTTATTATTTTAGGGGTTGTTTCAACTTTTAAATCAAAATGATTTATAGCCTATGTATCAGTCCAGGTCATGATCTATATATGTGCCAAATTTCATTCAAATCCATCCATTAGTTTTTACGTGATTGAGTAACACACACAGACAGAAACCATTAGATTTGTATATACAGTAATAGTATAGATTGTTAACTTTTATAGTCATACAAGAAAATTCTTGACAGAGGACATCCTATGACTAAGGATCAGTAAAACGTATCATGCCGAATTTTAAAACGTCCAATAATATCGCAGGTTTCTTAAAATTTCTAAACCTTCAATGAAACAACATTACCATTTATACAAGCTCTGATTGTCAGAAAATCATTTGCTACTATTTCAAAGAACACTTACGAGTATTTATTGTCGACGTGCAATAGATTGACAACAATTTTATTTCAACTAACATTTCCCTAAACAATGTTAGGAATTTTATGGCATATCTAAATGTTCTAGTACATGATATGCCTCTCTCTTTTTATCTTTAGGAGATGCGATTTACCACCCCCTTTTAGGTTTAACAAGGTATTGCAAGACCGGATGTTTAGGGCTTTCAGAATACATCGCCTTCTCCCACTAAGTAGAAACCATCTCGGCAGACCCAGCCACCATCTTGAATTTCCATTCAGATTACTGGAGTAATAATGCTCAGAAAATTATTCTGAATATGTAATTTTAAAGGTTAGAATAGTCCGAATGTGGATATCATTAAGTTTTCTAAAATTTGTTTTTAGCTAAATTTGTTCTTTGCCTTAAATCAAAATTAGTTTGAGATTTTTTTCTTATTTAATAATGCAAATATCAAAAATGTAAAAAGCTCACCAAATTCGAAGTATAATTAACTTTAAAATAAAAGCAATTTCAATAAATTTGGATAGTTCATGACGAGTAAATGTGCTTTATTGTGGAAGCAAGCATGTGTGAGCCGAATTTGTGTTCCTGCTCGATACAGTGACTAGATAGAGACAGTGTGGCCATATGAAAGTGGCCTCCATGTTTTTCCTAAAAGTAATGTCATCTGCTCAGTATTATAATGTAAAGATTAGTGTTGTATCTCTTTGTAATTATAAGAGATATGACCTCTTTGTTTTTTTTTTTATAAAGGGAAAAACAAGCGATTTAATTGTTACAGTTAGATATTTATATTGAAATTAAATAATAAAAACTGTGTTTCTTCTTAAAAAGTGTATTCTGTTTTTTCGAGCAAAAAATATAACAAATACAATAGAAACAGATAAGAATTTAGGAAAAACATGGCTGCCGGCCAATAGGAAACAAGACCTCACTTGGCCACACTGTCTCTATCTAGTCACTGTACTGCTCGATACAGTGACTAGATAGAGACAGTGTGGCCAAGTGTGGTCTTGTTTCCTATTGGTCAAGATGTCGGCAGCCATGTTTTTCCTAAATTCGTATCTGTTTACATTACATTCATTCACGTTCACATATTGTAAAAGCGATTTTACCGATTTTTTAACAGATATTTGTTAGTTTTTACTTTAAAATAAACGTAATAGTTATTTTAAAGCGATTTGTGTTGAAGTATGTGATATTGCACCAAATTAATAAGGAAATGACAGCAGATTAGGCTACTCCCGCCACTCTACGGAATAGTTTCAGCGCATATTTCAGAAGTAAGTAGGCCTACATACCAAAAGTCTTTAATTTACAACATTTTAAAAAGTGCATAACATAGGCTAATCCTTTTTTATCAATAGAAAAGATAAATGCAATAAATATTAGTATTACGCAATTTTAAGAACTGTTTTTGGCCCAAACCTATAATTTCGTCCGTGTTAGCCCTACGTTTGTTTTATAGTTTTCAAATTGGCATCGTTATTTTTTCTGTACAATCTAAGACGAATTTACAATCTATTATTTCTGTAATAAGTAGGCCTAAGAGAAATAATGAGGGAAATTAGTAATGAAACCTGTTTTTCGGCCTTGAATAACTTACTTGAAAATCTTGAATTGCCTAACCTCAAAATCAAAGAATTGTAATTTCGATGTTAGGCTTAAATTGTTGTTAGAGACATTAATTTTATTATTAGCTTTCAATTGAAATAGAAATAAATGAGTTAGTTAGGAAAGTTTTAATTGCTTCGCTTATTTAAAAAAAATCTGATGGAAATAAATAAATGCATTGTAAAAATCAGAAAGTGTAACTTTGAAAATATTTAATTTGTAAAATTTATTCATTGATAAGAAAGGCTAATAATTAACAACAGGATAATAATTTTGCATTTTGATTTAGGCCTATTCGTTGTTTTATTTTTCGTTTTGTTATACTTTGAATTTTTGATATTTTAATTTATTCATTAAGTTAGGAAAAATTTCAAATTTAGCTTTAAGAAAATAATTTTTAAGATTTTGCTTTTCAAACTGAATTGAAACCTAAAATCAGTAAATACAAATTTCATAATTAACTTGCCACAAAACTTTAACTCTGGGGAATTTTATTTAAGCAACAAAATTGTTGTTTAAAATTTATGGTGCATTTGTTATATAAGTTGAGAATTAAATTTAATTAAAAAAATGTCATTATGACCAGTCAAATACTTTTTCAGATAGATACAAATTATTGAAAATTTGGTTCCGGTTCCTTGAAAATAATACAAAACCTTGACTTTTATTCAAATAAACCTCATAAATAATGTAATTGAACTTCAAAATGTTTTTTTTAACGTAGAATTGAACAAAGAAAATAATAGTGCAACTTGTTTTGATATAGCTTTATTAGTTTGCAATTAACGTCAGTAGGCTACTCAATTATCGGCATAGGCTAGTAAAAGATGTGATAGTAGGCTAAATCATTATTTTGTATAGGTTATTTAATTTTAAACAACTTATCTGCTTTCTAACTACTTTTTAACATTTAAAAAGTTGTTTACGAGGCCTTTATGAAATAAAACAAAAGGTTTTATAAATATTTTGAAAATAAATTACATTATACTTTATGGAAGATAACATTACTTTTAGGAAAAACATGGCGGCCGCTTTCATGTGGCCACACTGTCTCTATCTAGTCACTGTAAGTACTGCTCGAGTGTTTAACCTGCGCTCTGGTGGTTATTACATCAACTTGTTACTCGCAGAGGAGTACTAGGAAAATAAAATATCCACTAATTTTGAATGTGTGAAAGAAAGCTGTGTTTAGTAACACATACTCATACTCACATATTAGTATGTTTACAGTCAGGATGTAATGCCATTTGGAGCGCTTTGGTCAACTCAGAAATATTTGTTCACTCCTGCCGAGCCTTAAACCCGCTTCCGGAAAAATATTTTTTTTTTGAAATTTTACTGCTACCGTCCAAAATATGTTTTATTAATGATCGGTAAACTCTAATTTTACTATGATTTAAAGATACATTATTGAATGTTTAAGGAACTGTTAAGTGTTTCTGGATACGTGTTCAAATAAATTTAGTAATATCGTTTGTGATCTATTAGAAATATTTGGTGACCCACAATTTTTTTTGGTTCGAATCCGTGTCGAACAATCATATTTCTCCCATTGGCTCTAAAAAGTAATTTTTTATAAAATAAAGATAACTAAAATACCAAACTATGTACGACTGTGATCACGAAGTACGTGTGTGAGTTGGCATTAATGTATTTTATGTTACTTTTTCAGTGTCACGAATTGAAAAAAGCCCCTTGAAATATTTAATTTTAATTGCTTTTTCAAAGTTGGCCATTTCAGTATTTAGATTAATGTTATTATTAGCATTTGTTTAAATTGTGAACATTTTTAATTAAGGCACGTAATTCTATTTTACAGTAGTGATAAAAGATTATCATCTAAAATATAACTTAGTCTTTATTTTAAAAGAAAGTTTAAATAAAGGACAAAACATTCTGCAAGTTCCAGATTTTTATTTTTAAACTGTTTAAACACACATTGTATTGTAGGCTGGCATTTTGGAACACCCTTTATACGTACTGCTGTTTACAGTTAAAACAGCCAAACAAACTATTCGAAATACGATAAAATGTAATGTAAAACTAATTAACTTGTATCAAAAGTACTTTAACAATACAGTTCTTAATTAATTCATTCATTATTTGATGTTTTTATTCAATTACATTGCATGCAGCTATGTTTGTAGTGCACACTATAATAACAAACTTCATCATGCCAATAGCATTAAAGTTTTAATTACTGCAAGTTTAAATGTTGTTTGTAAATTGAATTAATTAGATAATGTGAAGTCGATCAAGTGATAATAAAACTAACTTACTTCCAAATTAAATATTTACAGCGTGAGTTAAAGTATAAGTGATATTGGTTTAAACTGTATTTATTAACCTGTCATGAATCCCAAGATCAGCTGATAATTGAACTACAGTAGGCTATATTATATGCCACTCTTTTATTCATTTAAAGTATAACTTAGTCCTTCAGATAAAAAATACGCTTTAGTATTCTTCCTCTTGTAGGAGCAGTGTAATAATAATAATAACAATTAGACTACGCAGCTGAACCGCTGACGTGAGTTGAGCAAATTTCCCAAATTAAGTTTATAGGCCTATGTTTTAGGGTTTCAACACTTTCAACGAACAATTTGGGAAACCAATAGCTGCAAAATGGTTCGCACGCCATTCCGCATATTGGGAGCATCTTCAATACACAATGCATTGCGTGCTTCGCACGCCAACCCAGCGGTAAAATCCACCACATTTCTTTGAACCGGGTACTGCTATGGTATTTTACGCTTTGATCGATTTTGGGGGAACCAAGCGAGCTATAAGGTCTCGTAAAAAAACAAAATGTGCAGAATAACATCCTACATTTATATTTGTAGACAAAACTCAAAAACAAATTCTCGTCGTAAAAATCTCAAAAGACACAAAAAACGTCGTTACTTCCGGTCAAAAAACGTGCTTCCGATTGTTGGATTTTTTTGGCTAACGAACTCGTCTGAGTGACGTAGACAACCAGCATGTGTACCCTACCAAATTTGAACTAAATCGGACTTAAAATGCGGCCGCTAGAGTGCGAACACATATATACGCATATAAATACATATGACTTTTAATGACACCCCAAAACGTGTTCTGGGGACCGTGATCGGTGCTCATTTGCTACTCCCGACCTTGGGTCTTACCTTAAGGGCCATATTATAATATCATATTATAATAATAATAATAATCAGTACTTCATTTTAGACAAAACTTAATTAGGTAAAAACGTCGATATACACTCAATCAGCAATAGTCCATGACTGTCATCTGGGTGGGCGCTGTTATTTAATAATTATTATGATCACACTTGGGACTAAACACACATTCACACACTTACAATCCATGTATATAATTATTGAATTATAACATCAGCTGATTATAACACTGTGTTACATAACAGCGTAACAAAAGTAACGTGTCAAATTGCCTTAAAATGAATGTAGATCAAATTATATTTTGGTATTTAATCTTGAAGGTTTCGAGTTTTTAGACAACAACTACCTGAAAAACTTAGATAAAATAAAACCTGAACACAAAATCTCACAATAAATACGTTTACTAACCTCAAACGCGTTTCAACGACAATGTCGCCATCCTCAGTGATGCACGGGCTACAGTAACTAAACTATAACTTATAGTTTATAGTTTATAGTTACTTTCTCACAAGTCAAGCTCATTAGTTATTTATGAAAAACTTACCTCTCATTTTTACTTTCTCCCCTTTATACGTAGTATATGAAAAAAGTATTGTTTTCGTCCAAATTTTCGAATTTGAATTTTTAGTGGAATTATCTGTTTTGGTGCTCCTTGAACCCCAAACAATTTTTTAGTGGAATTAACCGTGTTGGTGCTCCCTGAACCCAAAAATATTTTTAGTGGAATTATTTGTTTTGGTGCTCCCTGAACCCAAAAAAGTGTTTTTTTGGTGATGTCTGTCCGTGTGTCTGTTAGGATGTGTACAGAGCTGGAGACCATACCAACGGTCCGATTTTGATTAAATTTGGTATGTAGGTGTAGTTCTGGAATATCTCCAGGAGTTATTTTCATTTTTTCACATTTTTTATTTTTAAGGGATTTACCCCCGAAAATGGCAAAAAACGAGAAAAATAAAACATTTCTCAAAAACGGCTCTAACGATTTTGATCAAATTTGGCTTATTTGTAGCCCTTAATGTACTCTACCATATGCAAAAAACCACATCTTTCTAAAAATTTTCGTTTAAATAATAATAACTGATTTTGGGTTTTTTTTTGCCCAAAAGGGGGTTGTTTTTAAAAAAATTTCAAAACCTTTTTTCGTGCGTCTATATAGGCCTAATTGACGTGATTGTTGCAAATTTGTTCAAAATCGGTCGAATAGTGTTAATAATAATAATAATAATAATATAATATATTAATATAATATGGATGTGTGTTAGATGCATCTAATATTTTCCATACATGTCCTACTTTTGCAATTCTAAATAACCACCTCCTAACCTACTCTTGGGAAGGTATAAAGTTTCAACTGGGAGAAAGTATGTGGCAGTTATCTGGTACCATTTATTTGTGAATTAATTAGTTATAAATATCAATTTAGATTCGTCTTTCCAAATATTCCCTGCCCATTTACTAATGCCACCAGGCCACAATTTTTTTAAGTCAAGACATTTATTAAACTCAATCTTATTATTCGAAACTATTTTTGGTACGAATAATACCTTGAAAATAATGTTTTCTTCAATTCCGTTTTATTATATTTATGATTACTAAATGCACTACCCTGTATTACAGATAGTAATGACATAATGCAGCTACGATGTTGCGACATTAACAGTTAATGATGATGAAAATCTAAGGAACTTTAAATATAAGTTAGTTGTATATTACTATAAAGTGTAACGGTTTACGTGTTATTACGGCCTAAACACCCCTACGAAAGAACTGACTGATAATCTAGATGTGCGTAAACTCACTCGTTGCTATGGTAACTACAAATTGAGATGCTGGCTTTGAGAGATTGCCTGAAGACGTGATGTCAGACGTCCCTTGGGAGGCGTTCCCAAGCCGAGGGAGGTTTTCGCTGGAGTTCAAATTCTAGCAGAACTTTGATATGTGGAAAATATTGGAATTCCTTCTACCAAGTGCTTTTATCTAGTATACTTTATGGTAAACTATTTATTATTACCTATATTTAATATTGTAACCTGTGATTAATTAACAGGACTTTTAGAACTGTCTTATTGGAATTTGGAATTTGTGTTTACTTACGTGACTCCAGGACAAATAACAAGATTGTCCCCAAATTTCACCTTTTTACATACAATTGTACCTCTCTTTCTGTTAAAGTAAATTTCTAGAGTATCTAGATGTTTGCTTCGTCTTACTCATTGAAACCAAATACTGCGGCCTGGCAGCCGAAAGATAGAGTAAGTGACTCCAAAGCTGTATTAAGAGTCACGGTTCAAAAAAAAGTGAATACCATGAATGTGTATGTAGTTGGAGAAAAGCTGATTTCAGACAACAATAGCCTGGTGGTGTTTTCGCCTTACAGCCACGTAAGAACCAAATCGACAGCCTTTGGAAGTAAATACTATTGTTAAGACTCTTGTATACTTGACTTTTTAAAATTGCCTCAACATTTTTTCTGACAGTTCAACTGTAATAACGGTTATAATAATAGAAATTGATTTGCCCTTTTCTCAAACGAAACTTTCATAACACTGAATAAATTGTAGAATGTAAGCACAACCACGCATTTCCAGAACTTCTCTACTAAAACTAAAGGAAAAGAAACACGTCTATTTTATTGACATATGTCAAAAAAAGCTGCTTTTGCTTGACGTTTATGTAACGTTGATATTTTAGACCAACGTCACGTTTACAAAATAATGTGTGGAGTCTTTAAAACACTTATATTTACGTTGAATAACTACTAATTGATACATTAATTCGGAAAATATTAGGATGAGTTATTGTGGCTCTTATGAACTAAATTTGTGTTTGAACTTTATAAACGTTTTTTTATGTATGTAAAATTAATTAAAAAAAAAAGGATATTCAACGAAATCACCAGCTGAGAGGTAGGAGTAGTTTTAATGAATAACATTGTACTGTATTTCTCTATTATATAAAAGGTTCCTGCCATTCACTTAAAAACTCTGAACCTACTGCGCATGCTACGGTCACTGCTACCCACACCGCTTTACTACTCATTGTAACACCGGTTGTGGCTAAGAGATCAAATACTTTCACGACAGCACGTGATGCAGGTGTGCACGAGTTTCAGTTAACACAGAATGTTGAATAACACATTACTAAGAAACGATATCGATGTTCGGTTGCAACTGCATATATTCCGAATATTTTTGGGGCGTTTAATTCATAGCTTATAATTAATTTTACAATTTATATTAGGTTGTAGTCATTTATAATACATAAGTCTTCATTCTAAGTTCTTAATTCGTAAGTACTCATTTTTCATAAGTTCATAAGTCATAAAACATTTTACATTTATTGTGTTTATGCATTCATAATACCATTGTATTTGAATAACCTAATAGAACTCCGATCCAATGCATTATTTCAATCCACTAGAAATTCGACGACAGTGGCGCGATCTATGGGGGAAACGACGAAAGTGGTGTGTAGCACCAATGCCTTGAATGGCGCGGCGCGATCATGCAATATTTTCCCGACAACCTTATTTTCGACACACAGCCGCCGTATGCATGCATGATCTATTTTATTATTCATGATAATACATAGGTCACAATTTTAAGGTCACTGTGGGGGTTGGCGAGCAGGGGAGGAACGCTCTATTTAGTAAATTAAATAGTCGATAAATCGCTATCGAATTTCAAATAGTCCAGTTGTTGCAACTACGGTATTTACTGAATGTTTTAGTCTGTCAGTAAAATTGTAAAAGTTATTCATTAACAAAGTCTACTTTCACATCGATCAATTTTGAATTCATACTTTTTATTTAAAAAATAATATCCGCCCCGTGGAGTTTTATAGATTAGAAATCTACAGTTATTCCGCCCTAGCTGATCAACTGTGAATAAAATCCCCGTTGAAAGGAATTGAGCCGGTCTTGTAAAGGAAGCGCATATTCATCGGACAAAAGCTGGTCCTGACAGCTCCCTAACGTCTTCCTCTTGGGCGTATCAAGACATCCAGGGGGACTTACATCTCATTCTCACGGGATTAGTAACAGGGTCTCTTTCCAGGGGTGAAATTCTGTTTGTACCAATTCGAGTGAAGTTTGAAAACAAGAGCCTAGTTGTTGTGGATCTTACATAGGACTTTCCACCCTCTTGATTCAGTAACAATTAACAATTCTCACTTTTCTTAAAAAAAAAACTGTAAAATAAAAGTCGCCTAAGAAGGCAGAGGACAATTTCTAATCAGAAAAATTGCATACATTATTAAAGTTTGTGAATTGCATACCATGTTAATTGTTCGTTTTATTTTGTTTTAATTGTATCACTCTTTTGCTCGTATCTACAAAATAAACTACAAAATAGTATACTAAAAGTACATATTTTGTTTGGAAGTTCGTTTAAATTACAATTATTTCTTCTCATGAATAATTGTAGTTAATTTAGAAGTGTGTTATACATAAACATACCTATTTTCACAATATTTGAAAAAGTTCCATTGAAGTTTTGAGTATGTGCAAGTGATAGCTATTTCAATGTTCCTAATAACGTTTCGTTAAGGGTCTGCTCCAGTAAATGAAAAAGTAACCGGAAACGCAAGTGCTTCTCACTATATCCCTATCTAAACAGTGCATTTCTTGCAGCTGAACGCTTTGATATTGCCTCATTTCAAACCATTTTATAAGTCTATCTTTTGTAATTGAGTGTTGAAAAAAAAACTGAATATTCTTTATAAAATGTCAGATCCGGCTTGCAAATTATTTTTCATTATTAATTTTTTATTGTGTTAGGGAAAAAATTCAAACTTTGTACTTACAAAATGTCAGTTACATAACAAATCAAAAGCATTTTTAAAAAATGTAAAATGCAAAACGGATGCGTATTGTGACTGTGCTTAAAATGAGATCTTGCAAACAATTTTATGATAAAAAATAAACGAAATAAATGGTTTGAAATTTAAAATTGCTCTTATGAGATAAAAATCCAAGATGGCCGCCACTACAGCAGACCCTTAAGTACAAAAATTTAAAAGCTTTCATAAAGTACTGTGTGTTCAATTTTAAAAATCAATTTGGTGGTCGATTCTAATATCGGTTTTTATTTGTAACCCTATGCCACAAACATGATTTAAAAAATATGAATACCACCATTGGATGGATACAATTTGTACAGGTTTCTATTAAATTACGTACTTTTCCGCCGTAAATAATAGGGGAGATATAATTCTTTAAAAAAACAAATACTGTATACATAAATCAATCTTGTTCCCATGTATTAATATCTCTAAAATAGATTTTAGGGTAGATAAAAAAATAAGCGGTAGACGTAATTGTCAGTCAACGGCCAACGATTGTTCACCCCTAACTACTTCCTGTGGGGCGTGTTGGGCACGCTTAGGTTGAAGGGGGTTCTGTGGGATTTGGAACCCGCTCCCACGGGAATAGCTCTGTTGTGGGAATGATTCTATCAACGGCTTTGCGTTAAGGGAACTCATTGTAAACCAAATGTCGTAACGGTTGACGTATATATGCGCTATTTTTAAAAATTTGTATTAGCAGACCCATCCACCATCTTGAATTTCAGCTCTTATAAGAGCAATGTTAAACGGGTAATAAGATTACTGGAATAATAATGTACAGACAATTATTCTGACTGTGTCATATTAAAGGTTACGATAGTCTAAATGTGGATATCTTTTAGTTTTAAAATTTGTTCTTTAACTAAATTTGTTCTTTGACTTAACTCAAAATCAAAGTTTCCGATTTTGTTGTTATTCAATAATGCAAATATAGAACATTTGAAAAGATCACCACATTCGAAGTTTAATTACCTTTCAAATAAAAGTAATTTCAATAATTTTGGATAATTTAAGACGTAAAAATCCACGTTATTGTGGAAGCATGTACAGTAGCCTCAATCTTTAAGTGTGCCTGAGAGGAGTAGGCTAGGTAAAACTATAACAAAACGAGACTCATGCAAGTAGTGTACATTACTGCCTTTTTAGAGAGCTGCTGTCAACTCAGAAATATTTTTTCACTACAGCGGAGCCTTAGAGTACGTATTTAATTTGAGTTTTTAAGGTGATGATACCTTAATTTGGCGTTTGTCTTAAAAGAACAACTATTTTAAGTAAAAGTCACTATTGACTGTAGGACTGCAGGACTTTTGGACTTTGCATTTTGCGCAGATCATCTGTGTCATATGACCAAGTTGAATTTAAAGCTACAAGGAAGAAATAAATTTACTCGCGATAGCTGGGAAAGGTTTAAAATTCAACTAGTTCTGTTTGAAAAACAGCTAGCTAAAAAAGACTTCTCGAGGCTAAAAATTATGATTCCAGGCTGGAAGTCAAACTTGTGATAAACGATTGCATGGAAATATTTAATGAGTTCGAACGCACTTTTCAAGACTTCAAAAATATTGAACAAGACTTAAATATTTTCAGTATGACATATAACTTGGATTACGAAACAGTGTAAAAGGAATTTCAGCTTGAAATGAATGTGTTACAGGGAGACAGTGAGTTGGAGCAGTAGTTTCTTAACGTAACGAAATTGGAGTTTTACCAGTCGTTATCAAAATCAAGTGTCCTACTTGAGATTGAGATACTTGTTTTTACGTCTAATAATGGCGTTGTTCTTAAAAAAATATATAAAACACGAGTGTATTCAAATGAAACTTTGTGTAAAAATTTCAAAGCAATCAGTGAAGAACTTTCATAGATTTAAGATTTTGAACAAACAACATTTATATTTTTATTTATATAGATATTTGTGTTTTTTTCTCTTAGCTTCCTCACTTTGTGGACATATGTCTATTCATGGATGGGGGGGGGGGGATAACTCAAAAATCTGTTGTCACTAACCGCATCTGAACCATAGAGTACTGAAGTACTACTCCAATTAATTTCATTATGACAGATCACTTTCTCTTCCCCTTCTAGCTATCTCAATCTGCAACACCACTACGGCTATGCAAGTTTATTGCCTATGTAGAGCCGTGAAAACACAACATAAACCTGTTTATCAGCTTGTAAGAACAATACTGACTGTTGCCGTAATTCTAACCGAAATGTACCGTATGTTGTTATTTCGGTTTTAATTCCAGCAATGCACGTTTTACTAAGCATTGCATGGCAGTTTATCATATTTTTCTAGCAGATACAAAACATGTTCTAGCTTCATTTCAACAAGCCCTTAATTTTTTTCTAAACACATATTTACTAGACAAAATACATAAATACTTCTTTATCTGTTTTGAAGTTTGTTTATCTTTAAAAATATATATAATATGTATGACATCTGGGGTTTTTCAAGAAGCGTAAAGGTTTAGTATTTAACAATATAAATTCTTACGAAATGTAGCTACATACTCTTGCATTTATTAATAAAAAGCAAATT
>JAGFPH010008751.1:0-36411 GCA_018207615.1 Philaenus spumarius
TTTTTTTAATTTTAATTATATAAAGTGATAATACGACGAAATATTATTTCTCAAATGAGGCAACCTTTACTATCTAGTTACCTTGATTTATACACACCTTAATTAGTACAATAACCTATTTTTCGATTTGGCAACGTTGATTTATTTCCATTTTAAATACGCTGTTAAACGGTACTTTCTATTGTTCGATGCATTTGTTTACGTAATTATGTTTGTTACATTATTTTCACATTTTCTTGCTTCGTGGATACTTTTGGGGTTTATTTTGGTTAGTTTATTTAATTCTTACATGTTTGGTGTATGTGAAGTGATTTATTTTGTTATAATTACGTCAAATATCGCGGAAAAGTCGAAACTTAACCTATACAATTTCAAGTTTTATTTCTTTCATAACTCCTACAAATATTATTTCCCGGGAAAATTTTTGTTGTTTCTACAATCAGTTAGATGTGTTCTTTCATGTTATATCAAATTCCCTTAGAAATCGTTTGACAAGGTAAACTGCATTTTTACCCATTAATCTTCAAGCACTCTTTGTGAGTGGCATTTTGGCCACATTTTCTAAAAGAAATTGCGCTCTACTTTATTAGCCACTCAAAATCTACAGGTATTCTTTAATTGCATAATAAAATGCACATAATATACCAAATATAATGGAATAATACTCAAAATATTTGAAATAACTATTTATATTTTCGTTTATCCCTGCAGTGAAATGTTTTAACACAAAGCGGTAACTTGGCCGTCAATGGTGTATTCATGCACCTAATTAAATACTAATTGACCATGAATCAATGCTGATTAAAAATTTTTTTCGATCGACATCGTATGAATAAATAGGTTTAATTAAAGAATACGGTACCTATATTTTTTGTGTGGCTAGATATGTCAGTTAAAGCACAGCAAAGTTTTTTTTAAAAAAAGGCCGCCTTAATGCTACCCACGCGAGCGCTTAAAGGTTTAAAAAGGTCATCGTCTGTAAACATATCAGCTAAGGGTCATAAAGTAAATTTATACCGATTGTTGAGTTCAAACTGGAAATAGGCAAATTTTGAGTATACCACTTTTTGTTTTGTCAAGACTGGGTTTCATCTTTAAAAAAACCCCTGAACCTAAAAACTAACTTACAGTCTCCAGTTACTGAACGTTGATTGTGTGAACCTCTCATATTCATATTTGAGACTAGGTTTGCTTGTTTTTATTTGTTTTCGTACTTTGTAATAATATCACAGGTAGTTATTTTGTCTTAGCAATTTTCTTGATTCCTTTGTTTATCCTGACTAATCTGTAGGTAAATGGATTCCTTAAACTCACGACATCATTGACTGACAATTCTTCCTTCACTCATTTGCACTAGGGTGTATGTTTCACACAATTTGCAGTAAAATTATGACCTCTAGTGTTTGTAAATTTAAACACCCTCACATAAAGGCAAACAACAAACATACTGTAAACTGATGACAGTAAAATGGTTGCATACCCCCAAGTCTAGTTAAACCTTATGCGTTTCTTTAAAAACCAATCAGTTTTCCAATTGCTATTTACGACTGTCTGGCTCTTTTGAATCACAGCTTAGTAAGAAAAGCATTTTAGGGTAAGAATAGTAAATACAAAATTCAAAATTGTAATTTTAACTTACTTTTTGTTTAGGTGTTAAACAGTTTTCCAACTGGCCAACAATCCCGCAAATTTTTATAAATGGTGAGTTTGTCGGTGGCTGTGACATCCTACTTCAGTTACATCAGAGTGGAGAGTTAATTCAAGAATTAGAGAAAGTAGGAATTACATCTGCACTATTAAACGTCCCACCTAGCGATTCAAAGGCTAAAGACAATTAGTTATGTAGGATAATGGTTTTATTGTGTTAGTAATGTGTACAGTTTAAAATGTTTGTTTGAATGGCAGGGAATTGTTAACTAGTCAATTTCAAAAATGTATGTTAGGCCTACTTACTTTAGTTTCCTTAAACAGTGTTCATTTATAGAATATAAATTTACATTATTTATTAACAGACTAAACAATTTTATCTTTTTATATATTTACTTTACTATGTACATTATTTGACTTGTCTAAAAATCATAAATTTATTTTAATATTACGATTTTGTACTTGCCCCCAAAACAAATTGTTATGAATAGATTATATTATCTTCAATACAGAAAAATATTAAAATAATGATACATGACACAAAAGTAGTAAAATAAATAAATTGCACCCAATTTAAATTGGTTTGTTTTTCTTATTGTAGTTGTAAATAACTGTAAACACTCTGTTGAGAATGTATTTAACCCATTAGTTCCCAACGTTGCGTAAACGAATATTATTTTTTTAAATATGTCATTGAATAAAATAACGTTTTTACTGTTACAAGTTATTCAAAACATAACAAAGAATAATGTTTTGTATGAAAAATTTCGATAAAATCAAAAAGTGTCTTTTGTAAAAAAGTAGAACTATGGCGAAATTTTGGATTTCTTCCCCCGTATTTTTGTTTATTTATTTGTCCAATTGAGAATACAATGGGAATTTCTAAGTTATCAATTTATATTGACCTGACCTTTACTAAAGAAGATATAACATATTTGAAAAAGAGTTTATAGTTTTTGCATGCCTGACCTGTTTTATTATTGTTGCGTTTACGCAACGTTGGGATTCCCAGGCAGAAAGCGCCAATAGGTCGCGCTATCTTCTGGCAAATGGGAAGGCACAGTAATTATTTAGTTTCTTGTAGGTCGCTCTAGTGTGACTATCCAGAGTGAAGGATCAGTTATATATTTTATTAAATAATTTAGTAATACCTTTAGTAATAAAAGATAATTGTTGACTGTTGATTAGTGAAGCGCAGTTTTGGAAAATATTGAACTACAGTAAGTAAATTATACAATTTATTTATTGGTCAAAATATGAGTACAAAGGAGTAACGTTAGTTAGAAATTGAATGAGTAGGAACAGATTCGATTCTATAAAGCAAATCATACATTTTTCAGATAATAATCAACTTGATAAAAGCGACAGATTTTCAATACTAAGACCTCTTTTTGATTTGATAAATAAAAAGAACATGCAATTTGGAGTATTCTCTCACAATCTGTCTATCGGTGAGGAAATGGTACCATATTTTGGACGACATAGTTGTAAGATGTATATCAGGGGAAAACCAATTAGGTTCGGTTTCAAACTATGGTGTCTATGTAGTTCCAATGGTTACTTGTACAAATTCATACCTTATGGTGGAAAAACCACCAGTTATGAAAACGAATTGGGTCTGGGAGAAAACGTTGTACTTGAACTATTGTCAGTTGTTCAGAAACCATCAGCTCATCGCATATTTTTTGACAACTTCTTCTCTTCGTACAAGTTTTTTTGTTTGCTGAACAAAAAGGGGTTTTACGCTACTGGGACAATTCGGGAAAACCGTACTTGTAATAGCACAATGGAAACTGTGAAAACTATAAAGAAAAAGAATCGTGGTACTTACGATTTTTCATTTGAAAATGAACAAAATATTTTGTTAGTTAGATGGAACGACAATTCTGTGGTGACATTTGAAACCAATAACTATACAACCTCTATAGTACAATAGTTGAACCTCTAGTAGGGGCAATACGATACAACAGAAAAGAAAAAAAAGGACAATTCAATTCCTCAGCCAAAAGTTGTAGCTGAGTATAATCAGCATATGGGAGGTGTAGATTTACATGATAATGGAATATCCAACTACAGAATAAACGTAAAAGGAAAAAAGTGGTGGTGGCCCCTCTTTGTAAATTTGATTGACAGTGTTATTGTAAATTCTTGGAAAATATACAATTTGGCAAACAAATCAAAATTGTCACAGTTAGAATTTAAATCTTACATAGCAGTTACTCTTATGAAAATGGATGACATTCAAGGAGGAGATATAGCGGGACCAAGTGATTATATAAACGTTCCTTCAAGACCAAATTATGGACGACCATCTAAAAGTGCATTACCCATGGATATTCGGTTTGATAAAGTCGGCCACATGATAGTAGAGGAGAAAAATAAGGCAAGAAGAAGATGTAGACAATGCCAAAGCAACACAATATACATGTGTCCTAAGTGTCAAGTGCATCTTCACGCTAACTGTTTTGAACTATTCCACACAAAAAAATAATGTTGCTATAATCCCAACGTTGCGTATACGCAACATTTTTTTAAAGAATAAAATATAAACTTGTATTTTGTTAACTAACTAAACAGTTATTTGAATGTATATTTAGTAATAAAATGCACTAATAACATCAAATTAGTTATATTTTCAAACCTTGGGAACTAATGGTTTAATTCTTTTTCCTACAGCTACTTAACAAATTTAGTGCGTTTTTGTACACTCACATCAGTTCACAAATTAAACTACATGACGTGTTCAGCTTCAAGTAATTATACCTCTTTGTTCAGAAAAAATACTTTTCAACCTAGGGTGGAAAGTAAATCAGCTGATGTAGGCTATGTTTTGAAAATTTTGATTGTTATGCTTAAGACATAACACGATGCTACGAACGTTCGCTCCAACGTTGGACCGAATGTTTGAGACAAGTATGTTTGACAGATGGTGCAACGAATGTTCCTGCTATGCGGTGAATCGAATGTTTGATCGAATACTTAAGAAAACAGTTTGGTACAAATGTTTCACTAATTGCAAAAATGGACGAGGATAAAATTTGTTTCTAAATAGTAATTTTTTAAATTATATTTTTTTAATGTGTATAGTATCTAATTAATCTGCCTGTGATTTTTGACGGGAACTTACTAGTATAAAATATAAATTGTAGCCTACTTAGGCAACCTGTGAAAATTAAATGAATAATATTACTGATTATAAACTAAACACAAAGATAAACCTTTAAACAAGACGAGTTTTTAGTGTGAATGGAGAGTAAAAGTGCTTCATATCATTCACCACTTACGACCATGAGTCGTGTAGCCATTGAGTCGAACCAACAAACGTTTTTCTTCAACATTGGAGGCATCCCTTTGACTCGGTGCAAGAATACCGACATCAGCCGGAACATGGTCAAATGCGAACGTTCGACGCCCGCCATTAAACGTTCGTAGGTTTGAACAACGGCCACACGATGTGACAAACCATCAAATGTCCAACGTAGGAAGGTGTTCGTAGTACCGTGTAGAACAGGCTTTAGGCTATAGTTGTGCTACTTTTAGTGGCATAATGTGAACTACAATACTATCTGGGATATAAAGAACGTTTGTGAACTAGATGGTGCTGTTGTGTTTTGTTAAGTAAAACAGATTATTTTATAAACTAAAATACTAGTTTAAAGTGCAGCTGTAGGAAAAACATTGTGAGTATATGGGTGCAACGTTTACTTAGTTATCCTCAATAAAATGTAATGAAATGTTTATTTCGTTTGGCAAACTCAACTTTGCACCCTTAATACACAAAATAACTATTTTATCTTTAAGTTTTATTATAACACCAAGTTTAGCCTAGGTGTGAATCGAAGACTAGGCCTACCAGGATGATATAAAAATGTTTACACGCAGTTGCCAAGCTATTTCACAGTTTCTACTCAACAGATCGAGATGAAACTGAACTGATTACTGTTTCAAGACCCTACTCTAATACTGTTTTGGTTCCAACATCATAATTTTTGTGTCTATATCTCCTAAATAATTGGATCAGCTAATCAAGCCTAAACTAAAAAGACTTAAATGCAATGTGTTCCTAGTTTGATAAAATAGTCAAATTTCTTACATTTTTTATTAGAGTGCAATTCTTTGGTTCCAAATTATAAAAAATCTGATTAAATGTTTTGCTTGTACGAAAAAACAAGTTAGAAACCTGTATCCCTTGTGAGGTTCCGGATTTTCTCCAAAAAGTACGTGTCTTCTTCATCCCCTGGTTGCGGGATTCCAAAGAGCCCCCTCCTTCTACGCTCCAGGATCTCGCACTCAAAATGACTCTTCTTCCTGATTACAAAGCCGACAACGTTGATCACCTTCAAGTATTCCCACTGTTGCTAGGTGTTTCCTCAACTGACCATGTCCAGTAATGAGTCCTACAGTTCTTTTGAGCTGTGGTCGGTTTAACTTGATTAGGGATTTAGTAAGCTTAGCGTTTGGTCCCTTGATAAATTGTTTACTCTACACCATCTCCAGCGTTGCTCTTCCCTGGTCCAGTTTTTTAGTGTGCTCTTGGCCATGCTGTGTGGCTAATACCGCACATTGGTTCTGGCCCCATGAATGGTGCAGATGCTCCTTTCTTTGCAAGAGCATCTGCCATCTCATTTCCTGGAATGCCACAGTGTCCTGGCATTCATCTCAATTCCACCATATTTAAAGTGGAAAGTCTGACTAGTGTTGAGAAGCACTATTTCATCAGTTTGGATGTGACTTGTACTGAGTCCAGCGCTTTTAAGTGCTACTTGACTGTCAGAGAGTATTAGGATATGTCTATTCCTATATCCATTCGACAATCCTAACTGGGCGCAAGCAGTGATTTCTGCTTGGAAGACTATACAATGAGTACCAAGACTCGCACTGATGTTTGTTGGTGAAGCGCTGTATATGCCATAGCCAGAATTGCCGCCCATCAACGACCCGTCCGTGTACCAGACTAGAGTTCCTTTGGCAGATCCTGGTTTGATGTTTCCTTCCCAGTCTTCTCGGGTTCCGAGGGTAACTGTAAAGGGTTTCTAGAAAACGTACTTGATGTTTTGCATTGCATCAGTCACCATGTCTAACACCGAGTTTTTAAGTACGGTGTTTACAATATCGGAATGTCCTCTTCCTGACATGCCTCTCCACCATTTGTTCACACTTGATAGTCTGTATGCTGACTTCCTTGCCTCCGACGTTATGGTGAAGTCAAAGGGCACCTCCATAGCTGCTGTAGGGATACTTCTGAAAGCTCCAATTATGCATAAGCAAGCAAGTCGTTGTATACCTGTTAGTTTGTTACCTGCAGCAGTTTGGCATGATTTCTTCTACCAAACCACTGCTCCGTATGTAATTTGGGGTCTGATCACAGATTCATACAGCCAAAGAGCCATATGAGGTTTGAGACCCCAGGTAGTTCCAATAAAGCGTTTGGTTGCTAGTAGCGTCCATTTTGCCTTAAGAATCAAATTGTCCAGGTGTGCTTTCCACATCAGCTTTTGATCAAGAATCACTCCAAGATATTTCTGGGACAATATTTCTAGATATATTATATTCTTGGATATTTCTAGACGCGGAAATGTTCAACCAGGTGTTATCTAGGACATTCTATTCCTCCAGGGCTGTTAAGTTCCTTTTCTTTATTTATTATATTTTAAATTTATTTATTACTGCAACATAACATTCACATAAGTACAAATAAAATTTGTCAATGAACAGGTTGCTTGTCAATTATCCTTAAACTAAACAAAATTACACCTTAAAAATAAGTAAAGTACCAAAATTTTACAAAAATGTCATCTGCATAGCCTTGGGTGTATCTTCCTGACTGGCTGATTTCTGTAAGGAGACCATCGACCACCAAGCTCCACATTTGAGGTGAAAGAACTCCTAAATGTGGGCACCCTCTTGTGGTCGAGACCTCAAACGATTCACGAAGTAGGGAGCTTTGTATGCGCCTGCTTTGTAGCATGGAGTGCACCCACCGTGTTGCGGCCGGGTCCATATCTCGCTCTTGCAGTTTTCGCATTATGGAGTCAAATGATGTATTTCCTTCCTAGCCAGGGTATGTAGAGCAGTTTCACAGGATTTCCTGGGTGGTAGGCATATTGGTTTCATGAAGAGGAGAGCACCCCTTTTCTTACCTATCTTTCCACCAGCCTTTCCATTGTTTTCAAGAGAAACAAAGGTAAGCTGATGGGTCAGTAAGCTTTTTCATCACCTGCCGCGCTTAGGAATGCATGTTACTCTGCTGACCCTCCATGCTTTTGGAATTTAGCCATATGCTACACTGGCTCTAGATAGCTTGCAGATCATTTGGATCAGGGAGTCTGATCCTTCCTGCAATAACACAGGATAGATTAGCCGCGGAGGATAGGTGATAAATGGGCTGAATTTGTTTATCGCCCATTTTAGTTTAAAAATTGTGACAATGCTTCTGACCAGTTTCCAGTCAGCCCGGGATGCCCTCGGCCAAGAGCTATCCTCAGCTTGACTTCGACTACCGTCTGCAGTGTCACTATTTATGCATCCAGGGAAATGAGTTTCAAGTAGTACCTTGAGCGTCTCTTACGCTGTTTTAGTGTAATCTCCTGTCAGCTTCCGCAAGGTGCCCACAGGATTATGAGGTTTTGAAGCCATTACTTGTTGCAGTCTAGCTGCCTCCTTTTGGCAATTCACTTTGTTGGTGAATGCTTTCCAGGAATCAAGTTTGGCTTGTCTAATAGCTTTGCTGTATGTGTGAGAGCTTAGTGATACTCCCTCCAAACACCACTCCACTTAGAGGCATTGAACAGCCTTCTTAATTGTTTCCTTCTGTGACCGAGGTCCGGAGACCACTATCTGGTGTTTGACCTACCAGTTTTAGATCGCAGAGGGCAGTTATCCTGAAGTGAGGAGGCCACTCGGTCCACGACTGGAAATGACAATAGCCGTCATGAAGCCGACAGTTGAGAAATTTCCAGGTTTCTGGATGGAGGAGGTGTGCTGGCATCATATACCAGGTAAGCGAAGCTCAAAATTAGGCCCTGTCTGTCCTTCCCATTCTGTCAGTGGATTATTACTGTAGTGATGTCTCTGGAACAAAAATCGATTAAAGGCAAGCATTGTACTCCCGACTTTACAAAAATGCAGGTTCGGTTGTTGGTAATTGAGTTGCAAAAAATTAGCTTACCTTCGGCATCTCCCAGTCCTGCAATCCCGAATCCGACCTCGGTGGAGCCAATGCTCCTGGATCAGTGCCAGGTCGATGTGTTTTTGCCGGAATGTTTGGTAAAAGGGGAGGCCGAAGCCACCTCACTGTGGTGAAGGTTTATTTGCAGGACCCTCAGCATTGTCTCTTACTGGCAACAAGACAAGAGCGACTTTCCACAGTCCTACATGCGCCTTACATCCTGCTGCTTTGATGGCTGCAAGAGAAGAGTCGTCAACCATTAAGACAAATGTGCGGCCTTTTGGATCCTCCTTTGTCGCCAAGTTTTTCCAATCTTTGACAATGAAGCTCGGATTTTGTTCATCGAGCATATCCCGGATTCTTTCTGGAATCCCTGCTAGCTTAACAGGTGCTCTGAGGAACACCTTAGTAGCCCGCAGGATATCCTTTCGTTAACCAGAGTTTGGTGTGAGAATTGGAGTACGAGTTGATGAGTGCTCCTTTCTCCATATACGAGCCTGAGAAGACTGGGTATGAGCAGTCCTCCAGACACTCGAACTTGTCCATAGTGGCATTTTATAATTTTGTGCCCTGCTCCTCGGAGAACTTTTCTTTGGGTAAACATTTGGGCACAGCTGCAATTTTGATGGAGGAGAGAGCTTTCCCAAACGAAGATCCAGATTGCGCCGATGTCGATGCAATGTGCTTACCAGATTGTTTGGGTCTCTTCCTCTGTGTTTCGGTGAAAGGGGAAGTTGGAGTTTCTGGCCCCCTTCCATGAGTGCGGGAACATTGGCAGCTATCGAGGCTGCACCTTTGTTCTTCCGTTTGTCAATTTTTTGGGTTCGTACTCCTGGCCATATTTGGCCTTGAGAGCATGCCTCCTATCTCCTTTGGACATCCTAGAACCCCTCAGTTCCACATTGAGCGAGACCAACTGCTTGGTAGTGTCCGTCAGCTCACCTGCGAAACCCGGGGTGTCAGGATTTTTCAGGTGGAGCTCTTCGTCCAGCTCAGAGATGGACTCAACCTCACCCCTTACTAGAATCTACCTCCATGTCGACAGATCTAGAACCCTGCTCGATGGCTGGTTCTCATCTGTCAACAAAAGACGCAGTTTCAGATGCTTCAGAGTTTTGGACAAAGTGAGCATGCTCTGAGGCCGCTACCTATCCTGGGTGAGCGACTGAGTTTCCAGCTGGAGGCTGGTTCTCTGCCGTGTTTTGTTTTTTGATCTAGATCCATATGGTTCCCACGAGTAATGCAAGGTAATAAAAAGGTTCACCGCACAGAGCCCGCATGCACGGTAAGGTTAAGTTTCCCTGAACGGTCGCCTGGTATCTCAGAAATCGTGATAAATGCACCATAACCGTGGTACCATTCATCCTATCGGCACGGGTGATAACCGCCTTCGGATTGGGGATTTTTATTTCAGGGTTTACTCCCTTAGATCCGTTGAATTCAGCCTAGATCTCAGTCCAGCGCATGCTTACCTCGTGCAGGATGCAACTCTTCAGTCGAGTGAGCCAACTCCAACGATCTTGAGTGCAGATACACCCCTAAGGGCAAGAGAATGAGTGTCACATCCCGTGTGACGTTCACCTCCTCGACCTCCCGACTACCAAGCTCAGCGGCATCAATAACTTGATGGTGATAAAATAATATTCCTATAGTTTGAATTCATTTAAATTTTTTAAATAATGATATAAGTATTCAATGGATAATTCTGTAAAAAAAAACAAAGTTTTTGAAATTAATCAAAATGCAAAAGTGAATGCAAGATTAAGATCAACAAAATGCTTTTCGATAAGTAGCCTAGATATTTAATTTATTGTCGCTACCATATTTCTAAATCTTCGAGCTCCATTTCTTCAGTATTGGTTAGTAGAATGTTGCTTTCTACCTGCTTTCCCTCCTGAAACAATTAAGTTATAAAATATCAATGATCGGTTTTATCTTAAAATTTTGTTAACTTGTATTTATGTACTCAGGAAGGCTTAAAATGAAGTTGCATCGTCCACAATATGTTTTTTTTTTATCAATTAGGATGTCTGAACAGTTGAACAGGATCAACTGAGAACTGAACAGTTGAAAGTAGGTACTAGAAGCAGAACAATGAAATTATAATTTTAGAAACAACCTAACTAGATGGTGTGTTAAATTTGTTGGGCAATGTACTACAATAATTATAGTTTTGTTTTATTAGAACTATCTTAGACTGTTTTTAATTTATTTTTTAATGTTAGGAAATTTTAGGGATAAATTATGTTGCATGCAAAAAAGTGTTTATAAACTGACTAGACAAGCAATATCTATCTAAATGCTGTATGTAGGCCTAAACTGAAATTTCAATTGCACGTCAAGTAAACACAAAAGAAGTTGGCAGTTAGGTTATAATGAGAATGGCTCCTTTTTTCTAACCATTTAAAAGATCATTTAGTGTAAGATTTGTATGTTAGTTTTAAGACTATCCATATCAATAACAAAATGGTTTGGAAATGTTAGACATCTATATCAAAGCCCACTAAAGAATACCGTTGAGGGACGGGCTTGTGTACACCGAGACCTTGAACGCTCCAATCGCCGTAGTACGACGTTGTCACGTTCTTCCCACGCTTCTAACTGACTGCGGCTGACTCAACGCATTTATAATTCTTTAAACTGTGTGATCAAGCCTCGAGCGGTAAATACCAGGAGTGTGCGAGGCTAGTAGATATGGCAACGCTGCGCGCCCATCCTATTGGCCGCCTCGCAACGGTATTCTTTAGTGGGCTTTGATATAGATAATGTTTTGTTAATATGCCAGCCTTGTGCTGAATGTTCAGGTACAATTTTAACAAATTCCCTACTACTTCAACCTTAGTCTTCCTTATAGCAGGGAGGGCTGTGCTGGATGTTTCTAGAGGGCGGTAGAAAATACTTTTAAAAGGGTACTGCTCTTATTTATATTTTCAGAGTATGGTACTATTACTATTTTAAGATATCCAGATAATAGTAACATCATGGACATTATTTAATCTGTACATAGATTTGAGGATTAGGAATAAAAATCTTCAATACTACTTATGCAAATAATATGTTTAAAAGTAATACTGTATAAACAAAAGGAACACAACTAACACAGATATAAACAACATATAAATATAATAGTTATATAATTTTATTTTTTGTGGTAACGTCTATTTACACAATATTGAAAAATGCCTCCATATCGGAATAAATGGCTTTTGTATGCCTATAATAAATATATACATTTAACACAGATTTAAAGAGTAAACATTGGAATATAACTACAATGGTACACGGTTCAAATTCACACGGGTTATTTTACCGTGGGGCAGCTTCTGAGCAGAGGCCGCAAAGTCGCAGCGCGTAAGCAAGGACTGGAGGCTGAGGTGCAAACAAATTCTACTAATATATTTCCTACACTCTGGCAGCTAATCAGCGCCTTCGTGAGTAGACCAATTTCCCAAATAGTTGGTAGAAACTCTAAAACATATAAACTTTATTTTGGAAATTGCTCAATTCTTACAGCGGTTCGGAAGCGTGTTCAAATTATTTTTTCTGTGTTAGTATTTGTATTATGTACATAATTCTGTGTTAGTATTTATATTATGTACATAAGTTAATGTTCAAATCAAATTCTAAATGGTTTTAATGCCTACACTTCAAAATAGATTGCTCTGATATTGTAAAACTGTACCACTCAAACAATAAATCCAGTAAATTTCAATCGCAGGCGAGTATTGGTGCTGGACTAAAACTCTATACAACATACAGCTCCTCTTCACCGCCTTGACTAAACAAATTGCATGCACTTGGTTCCACTTGTAAATTTTCACTGTCACTATTTACACTAGTAGGGCTGGTTGGTTGTTGGCGACAACTGGCGCTAATTTTGAAAGGTTCCATAATCAAACATTTACACATCCTCATACGTTATAAAACTGAAACTACATCCGAATTATTTGCATTTTTTAGAGTTTCAAGAGTTCGCACCAGGAAACGTCCGCTGGGCCAGTACGTTCCTGCCTTATACGTCTCCCCATGCCCTTTCCCCTTATTTTACCTGTAGTTTAGTTAGCTAAGTTCATTGTCATAAACGTATAGCCTATACATTTTTCCTTTCAAATATTTTCCTTTGTCTTTGTGCTGCCTTGTACAGTAGAACCCCTCTTAACCGGCCTCGGATCAACCGGTCCTCGGATTAACCGGCCTATCCTATGGAACAACACATTTTTTTCTCTTATAGATTATGTAACTGGCCAAAGTCTCAAACATTGATTGGTTGACGGACAATTCCTGAAAAATAAAGTTGGGTGACTCAACTTTAGGTGTGCAATGGTGTTGTGGCAGGCAGAACAGGGGAGGGGGAGCGTGAGTTTGATTACCCTCTTGCTTTTGCAGCAACTGTATTTTTTCTTAGAATTAATTGACAAAGCTACATCCTTTGTATCTTTTTCTTCGTCTGTTGCTTTGTCGGAACCTTTACTGAATTTCGTGGAAACAAAATATGTAATATTTGTAACATTTTGCGTAATATATTGAGCAACAAAAAGATTCAGCGGCATTAGATGTGATGAAAGTATACGAAAATGGAGAGACTTGGCTTTAAAAAAATCTTTGAAAGTTAAAGAACAGACAAAAAAACTGATTTAAAACAATAAGTTCAGTTTTAAAAGTTTATGTAAGTTTAATTTGTTGGTGTTTGTTTATGCCGGCCAAAAAAATTGACCGGAAGTAGACCAAATTTTTGACCGGAAGTAAACATTTTTTGAGATTTTTCGTACTAGAATTACATTTTTTGAAGTTTTCTTTAACAAAATAGACATACAAAGTAATTCTGCACATTTTGTTTTTTTACGCGACTTCATAGCCCATCTGGTTTCCCCAAAAACAATCAAAACATAAAATACCGTAAAATTACTAGAATTAAATCCACGGCTTTTACCGTGGTGACCGATGGCAATATATTTGGTACATGCTGGCAGCACCTTCGTGAGTAGATCAATTTCCCAAATAGTTGTTTGAAACCCAAAAACATAAATAAATTTAATTTTGGAAATTCGCTCAACTCACGTCAGCGGTTCAGCTACGTGGTCGAATTATTTTTATTTTTTATTATATGATAAAACAAAACATTCTACAGAAAAGTTGGGAAAATTTGCAACAGAAAACATTTATTTTGGTTTTTTAATAAAAATGCTTCCTTATGCTCGAAAAAAAGTTTTCATGTCTCTTTGACAGCGGAACCGAATTTCGAAGCGTACCGAGCGTGCGCACCATTTCATATCACCTATTCGAGCTCCCCAGAGAATAAACCATCAATATATATATATATATGAATCTCTTCGTTAACATCTCGGCTACTAATAAGTACACGTGTTTATTTTCATTTTGAAAAGCATTGCTCAGATATTTTCTGTTCGAAGCATTTGAAAATCCAATATTTTAAGTACATCACAACATACTATCGTATTTCTAGATTAACAAAATTAATACTTGATATTATCACACTTAAAGTTTCCTTATATAATATACTAGAGGGCTCCGCCCCCCCTGCTCGCTTAAGGGCACAGAACGAACACGTCGTAATAATAAAAACTCTTCGCCCGATGTACACTTTGATGAAAAAATGCACGCTACTGTTGGTCAGGAAAGCTTCCTTTCAAATATTAATAGCAAAAAACGTTTCATAGAATTTCTGAAAAAATATTTTATCAATAAAAATTTTGATGTGAAACAGGCAGATGATGAAGCAGATTTATTAATAGTTAGAACTGCTCTTTCTATCAAAAATTTAACGGCAGTGGTTGAGGCTGAGGATACCGATATTTTAGTTTTATTGGCAGCTTTGACTCCTGGTACTGAACAATCTTTTTATTAAAGCCATCCAAAGAAAACTCAGAACAGAAAGTTTATCATAGTTCGATAATTATGAATATTGTAAAAAATGTATCCTATTTTTACACGCTGTAAGTGGTTGTGATACAACATCGTGCTTTTTGGGGAAGGGGATAAACATTTTATTCCGAAATATTGAAAAACGCAAAAAAAAATTTGAATTGACAAAAGCAATGGAAACGTTTCTTTTACGAAATCAAACACACAAGGCTATAGAGACAAGTGGAAGAATTTTCTTGTTAAATTTGTATAATTCTCCTAAAAATATAACATGTGTGAATAAATTGAGATTTCTTAAATTCAAGCAAGCAGTAAGTAATAAAAGAAAAGGTATAAACCCGTTAAATTGGAAAATCTCCTGCCGACTGATGATGCAGCTGCCCAGCATTTTTATCGAGTTTATCTTCAAGTTCAGATATGGATGTCTAATGATCTGCCGGCAGATAATTGGGGCTGTAAGATGCATGATATATTGGCTCCAGTCAAAATGTTAAAAGCACCTGCGCCTAAAAAAAATTTACAAATGTTATTGTGCAACTGGGTGTAATAGATCGTCTTGTACTTGTAGAAAATCTGGGCTGAAATTTGCGGTTCCTGTGAATCCACTAGTTGCAAGAATTTAGGAAAGATACAAGATGAAGAATGTGAAAGTGATAGTGATGGTTATGAAGATGTTGAAAATGAATGTCGAGATATTGACGAAGATGATTCTGATAGCGATAGTGACGTCATGAATACAAAAGAAGCAGATCCAGTCCAAAGATGTATTTTGCACAGATATTGGATCTGCTAGTAGTTCCGACAGTTAAGCGTGTATTATTATTGTAATTTAACCTTTTGAAATGATAATCCATTATGCAAAAACTTAATTACATTTCTTAATAAAGTCTTTTCAAACTCTCATCTATCAAAGCCTTCAGAATTTATTCGATTTATTCTTTTTTTAAATGCACTTGCATGCATTAATAAAAAGATTATCATGAAAAAAAATATTTTACTGCTTTCAGGAAAGAGATTTATTGCTTTTTAGGGTACAAGTATAATACCAAGCTTTTATTTTGAGTAATTTGATGATTGAACATCATGTTTTGCTAGAATAACGAGGGCGATCGAACGCTTTACTAAACTTCAAATGACAATATCTTGTTATCCGTAAGTGCTATGGAGATAATAAATAAAAAGTTAAAAATAATTTTCCAAATAAGCTTAAAACAATAATAAACGATAAATACTAGCATTATTGTAAAAAAAGCGTTGGGCGCTCGATGTACGAGAAATATGGACAAAGCGCCCCACGCTTTTTTTACAATAATGCTAGTATTTATCGTTTATTATTGTTTTAAGCTTATTTGGAAAATTATTTTTAACTTTTTAGTTTGATATGCTCTAAAAGCGTGTTTTTTAGTTTTTTTAAACTATATTTATTTTTCACTTTTTAGTTCGATGTATTATAAAAGCGTGTTTTTTAGTTTTTTTAAACTATATTTATTTTTTAATTTTTAGTTAGATTAATTATTGAAAAAAAAAAATTTGGCCGTGGACGGGATTAGAACCCACGATCGGTGAGTCTGAGGATGGACGTCAGCGACGACCCGCGCCTTAGACCGCTCGGCCAACGAACGAACTTGAGTAAGAGAGATATACTAATAGTAATAAGCCACTGGCTTTTAGTCCAAAGGAGAGTTCTTCTTCTTCTAGTGGGCGGTCCAGAACCTTATGCACGTCAGCCTCTAGGGCTTATTGCGCTCCCACAAAGGATGATGGTCCCTCAGTTCCTCCTGTCCAGATTCAAAAGCCCATTGAACTTTCCAAAGGAGAGTTACTTACAAACATAGAAACATACAAGTGAAGCTAATATAAGCGTGTTAAAAAGCAAATTGTTCAGAATTTTATAAACTAAAATTTTAGTCTCCTGCATTTTTGCTAAAAAAGTACTAGTTTTCTGGTAATTTTCAAAATATCAAAAAGTACACATTCACACGTTAATATATTAATTAATTGGACCCCTATGGATGTAAAGTTTTTTTATATGTTATTTTTACTGTCAAGAAGTGCTAAAAACAATTTTTCTTTAGGCCCGATTTTTTCTCAGATCGGGGCTTATTTTTGCACAGAATGACTGGGCTAATATCCAGGTTTGTGGCTTGTACTAGCCCTAAACCAAAAAGCTGTGGTATTAATATAATTTTTTATTTAAAGAAAAATTGTATACAGACTTTATTGGGGCTTTATCAGTTTTGTAATAACTTAAAGAGTTTTTCAAAAAGTAACAATCGTCCCATATGAATGTTTTTAGACATCTGAAGATAGAAAATCCAGATTTATACCAGGAATATATTTCTAATAGTTTCAAGATACAACCCAGATAAAACGGGGTTTTTCATAATTTCAAAATTGGTAAGATTATAAAATATGACTTTAGATTTCATCCTCATTTTACAACAAAAGAAGCCCAAGGAAACTGTACTCACTCTTAGAATTTTCAGATTTGGTATTATTTTTGGGGTTTAGGTATTTTAATAAAAAATTACTTTGTTCTACAATTTGGTTAACTGATGGGGACCTACCGTCAACAGCGGTTTGAGCTGAATTGATCAGGTTTGATAATGAAGTGAAATTAGATGAACACAATAAAACTTACCTCATTCGACGAAGACCAAATAGATCTCTCAGAATTCGAATAAAATCCAAAATCATCATCTTCAACTTGTTTCCAGCTATGATGTTTCTCTTGGTCTTGTTTGGTGTACTTATTCTTAAAACATATTAAAATTAAAAGTTGAATGCTTACAAATTTTAGTTATTTGAAATGTATTCAACAGTTTTTAAGATGTTCTTAATTTAGCAAAATACAAATATATTAACTGGTTTCAAATTTGAGTAGAAGTGCACCAAAGTAAGCTTTTTAGCCGGTATTACAGTGTTTGTGAAATTCCCAAACATAAATTTTTTTATTTCTTATTGGTTTTGTTGACAAAAATATTTGTATAAAACAAGTCATATAAATCAAGTACAAATAAGTATAAAACAACACATTTGATCAATACTCACAAAATACAATTAAACAACAAGAAGATAAATTCACACAAATACACAAAATTTTAAAAATAAAAAATCTTTAAGAATAAGTTAATAATTTAACAAGACAAAACTCATAGCAAAAAAAAGTGATCACATCTATCACAAAATAGTAACATGATGCACAAACTCATCCATAGAGTAAAAGGATCCAAACAATAGAAATTGTCTAAGACTGTTTTTAAAAATCCTGTAGTTTGGTGAATTTTGTAACTTTGCACCAGCTTGTGAGGGAAGTTTACTGTATAAATTTAACCTATTGTCTGGCACGATCAGTGGCGGTGCGTCCATAAGGGTAGGTGGGGCTGAGCCCCACCAATAATTTAGAAAAAGAAAATATTAGTTCATTAAAATAAACACTGAATTAATATGAAAACAGCGCTTGAATATGTAAGGCAAACGCATGTTTGCGCTGCGACTGAGAGTAGAAACCAGGCGGCCGGGGCTGATTTCAAACTAGCCCTGGCGATACAGCATGTAGCTTAGCGTCAAGTTTGGTTGACGTCACTTACACAGTTCCCCCTCCCTGCCGGCTCCCATATTTTCAATGTAAGTGTCTCTCGGGCTTAGCCCCGAGACAGTCTACGTGCAGTGACTAAGCGTGATGTGCGTTACATTCTTCCTTGATGACATTCGCGTGTGTTTGTGTACAAGTGCAGTGGACTATTATCAGCATGATTTTATAAATAGAAGATTGGTTGTACCTTGTACGCATAGGATTAGATTTTAAAAGCTTTTGTAATTACTGTTTTTGTAATTAAAATAAATTTTTATTTAGTTACGTATTTTGTTACCTACTCCTACTGTTATGTTTCAAAACTATGATATTTACTGTGGAAACTTGGGCCAAGGTCACAACTAGCCCACCCAGTTAAAATGACTGCGCGCCGCCACTGGGCACGATACTCACAAGCTTGTCTGATGCTGTAGTTGTGTATATCCATATTTTGGACATGATCACACTTGAATTTTAAAAAAGCAACACTTCAAATATGTAAATAAATGGAAGTGTAAGTACTCTATATTTCTTGAAATAATTTTTACAACTTTGTTGTTTATGTAGACCCGCAATAAGCCTTGTGGCTCTTTTTTTACTCTTTTCGTGTTTTGAACTGATGAGTATCCCCATAGAAGAACTCCATAGTTCAAATAATGATACACTAGCCCATAATAGGTTGTTAAAAGTATCGATGTATCACAGTATGGCTTTAAACTTCTCGGTAAAAAAATATACCTGAGCTAATTGTGGCACTAATACTGCTAATGTGGTCATTCCAGTTCAACTTGTCATCAATTATAAGACCCACAAATTTTATTGATTGCACTTCTTCAAGTATACTATCACCTAGCATGACACTTGGTGTCTGATTTGAGCTATGCTCTCTACTGAAGTGTATGTACTTAGTTTTACATGGATTGATTGTTAAATAGTTTTCAGCAAAATACTGTCCAGTGGCATTGACTTGAATAAAAGCCTTCTGCTCCAATTGTTGAACAGAATCAGCTTGAAAACATAGTGTTGTATCATCAGCAAATTGAATTACCCTATCTGAATATACTGATAAGGACAAATTATTAATATAGAGTAAAAATCACACTGGGCCGAGAACTGATCCTTGCGGGACTCCTTGTCTCAGCTCAATCTTTTTAGACAACCTTCCTGCAACATTAACACGCTATGTTCTATTGGAGAGGTATGAGTTTATTAATAGTAATAGAATCTCTCTAATACCAATATTTTCACATTTTTAAGTAACAAATTAAAATCTACACAATCAAAAGCTTTAGAAAGGTTCAGGAAAATGCTAATAACTTCCCTTTTTTTATCAAGACCTTCCAGTAAGAAGTCCATTAACTTGACTACTGCAACAATTGTGGACTTTCCTTTTTGAAATCCATATTGGCTACAACAAAGAATATTAAATTTATCTAAGTATTTAAGAAGCTGCATTAAAAAGTTTTTCAAAAACTTTACTAAATTCTGGGAGCATAGAAGTATGTATGTAATTATTAATATAATTTCTTTCACCATTTTTAAATAAAGGAAGGATCTTAGCAGATTTTAATCTACTTGGGAATTTACCTTCGGAGAATGAAGAATTTATTAAAACCTGAAGAGGTTTGGTAAGTTCTTCAGAACACTGTTTGATAAGCCACACAGAAACTTCATCAATATCAGTGGACTTTTTATTTCTTAATTTCCTAATAGTTCTAGAAACATCCTCTTCATGCACAGGCAAAAGAAACATGGACAACTCCATATCTCTGTTTTGGAATGAGTATGGCTTACAATTTTTACTATGAAATAAATTTTGAGTGAAGAAAGTATTGAATAAATCCGAAACAAGTGATGGTTCAGAATAACTAACTCCATCAACCTCCAACGTCACATTGCCAGAATTAACATTCTGTTTGCGAACATCATTAATAATCTTCCAAGAAGTTATACTAATATTATCCGATTGACAAATTTGTTTGCATACTTCATAAGATTTAGTTGCCACTATTAAACGTCAGTATATTATATTCTTTATAATACCATGTAGGATTTATAAAGTCTCTTCGCTTTCCGAATTCTTTAAAGTAGTCAGAGCAATTCTTTTTATATTGTAGATACACTACAGTGCAGAAGAATGAACAGAAGATTGAACAGAACATTAAACTCAAAATAGATAAAAAAAACAATGCAATATTAACCAAAGCCGATAAGGGGAACTCTATAGTTATCCTGGATAAGAACGACTACATTAATAAAACGCATGATTTTTTAACTCAAATGACAAAATTAAAGTTAAGAAAGACCCGACCAACAATTTTAACACAATTTTGAAGCAAGAGATAAACAAATGCAACCATATCATTACCGACATGATAAAAGACGAAATGAAAAGACATGTAAAAATGATCAAGCCTTCCGCACCCACTCAAGGCTGTAAAGATGGTATCCATCTATTATAAAAGATTTGAAAAATGTGATTCTCTTTTATAAAACATTTTGGACTTGTACAAAAAGTAAAAATGTATCTAACATTTTATAAAAGGTAATGCCAACCTCTTAAATTTTATAAAAGAAATGTTACAAAAGAAATATATTATAAAAGATGGCCCATTACACTATCAAAGATCTTTGTCAAAGAACTTTTATAAAACATATTTTATAAAATATTTTACAGTGTAATACGGGCCTAAGAGCCCTGCCTAAAATACATAAAAATTATATACCCATTCGACCGATAGTAAATTTTACCAACGCCTTGTATAGAATAACAAAATTTCTTGAACGAACCATTAAAAAGGAAATAAAATTTAAGCAGAACCACAGTTTAAAAAACAGTATGGATTTAATTAACAAAATTGATATGGTTGAAATATTACCCTGACACACATTAATTTCATTTGACATTTCAAACCTCTACACTAATAAAGGAAGTAATTGGGATCCTGCAAGAAAGACTTAAAAACAGCACACTATCCAAAGAAGTTATTAAAGAATTTGTTAACCTACTTTCCATCTGTCTTTCTCAAAATTACTTTAGTTTCAACAATGAAATATTCCTGCAGAATAAAGGGTTAGCTATGGGATCACCTCTATCTGGCATCATGGCCGACATCTTTCTTAATGAAATTGTAATTAACCATATCATGAATCCAAATAATAGGTTCTCCAGAAACATCATATATTACCACCGTTACATGGACGATACAATCTGTTTGTTTGATGGCACAAGGAGATAAATAGATTTATTTACTTAGTATTTGAATAACTTACATCCCCTATTAAAATTAATTTCTGAAATAGAGTGCGATAACAGCCTAAACTATCTTGACCTAACAATATCCAGACAAGATAACAAACACACGTTCAAAATTTACAGGAAACCAACTCAAACCGACCACACCATACACAACAGTTCCAATCACCCCCAGTCGCACAAACTAGCCGCTTACAACTATAGGGTGCTTAATATACCTATGAGCCAAAATGATCTTAAGAATGAGTTATAGATTATAAAACAAGTAACATATATGAACGTTTCTACTCTAAAATAGTAGATAAACTGATATTTAAACACAAAAAGAAAATCAACAATTGCAACAGCAAACTTCAACATAAATTATTAAATTATCTAATAATTTTCATGATTGGAGGGAGGAGCAATGTCCACTGATTTAGGACTTCGCATCAGTCAGTCACAACCCAGTACCCGTGCGGGAAACTACAAATTAAATGTTGTTTGTTGTGTTTTTGTGTATGTGTTGTAACAATTTTTTAATGTTTGACGACTTCATGTGAGCGATTTTTCACAACAGATGATGGACGATTGAATACGTCCGAAACAGCGGTAGTGTTTACATACTAGTGGATCACTTGATGGAAAAATATTGCATTAACCTTGTATAAAATTAATTATAACAATAAAAAGTTTGTACCTATGAGATTTAATCACATTCTAGTCTGTTCCACCAACAACATATTCAGGAAACATGGATTCAACATCACATACCGCACCTCCAACAATCTAGGCAACATCCTTAACACTAATTCAAAAATGAAAAACGTTAACAAATATGACAATAGTGGAGTCTACAAGCTTGAATGTAATGACTGTGATAAAATTGACATAGGTAAAACTGGCAGATCTTTTGCAAACAGATTTAAAGCACATTTACTCTCTCATAAAAACCCCCTCTCCAAACATAGATCTAATTATGACAAACATTTGATTGACACTAACCATACCTACACAGATATCACACCAACCTAACCATTATCCATAATGAGAGGAGGGGCCATCATCTCAACATATTGGAAGAATATAGTATTTACACTTCCCAGAAGGAAAACCCCAGCATACTCCTTAATGATAAGTTGAACTTTGCAGCTAACCCCATTTATGACATAATATCTAATCTTTAAACAAACACAGCTGACCTATTAACAACTCACAATCCACCTTCACTTCACTCCCCATTTGGAAGCATAGAAACTATACCGTGGCCACACCAGTGCAAAATTTGTACGGCATTTGACGAAGAGCTAGGCTCTGATAAATTTTATTATGTTTTTAGTGTTGTGTTATCGTGTGTGTTCAGTGTTGTTATGTGTTTTATTTAAGTATTAAGTTCCTACACCTGACGAAGCCGGCTGTGAACGGCAAAACAGCGCTGTAGTGTATCTTAAAATTTTTTTTGAAAAGCATGATTGGATATAATCGCTTGTTTTTCTTACAAAATAGTTCATATCTAAAGAAATTGTTTGACCGATTGAGTTCAAACCTGGCATGAAGTTTAACCTAACAATGAACTATTTTAAGAAAAATAAAATGGCGGATATCTGGAAAACAAGGCTTTTCCGGACCTTTATGAACAATTTTGTGTTTTTTTAGGTCCCCTATCATCTTCTGAAGTGTGCCAATCTCTCACGAAACACCCTGTACATAATTTATTATGGCATTCTTTTTGTAAGTTTTTTTCTACCCACCAGATATGTTGTGCAATATTGATTTAGTTTGAATGATAATTTAGGTATGTACCTTTTGAAAACGTCAATTCCTATTCCTTTATTTGCGGATGACCGGTTTTGATCTCTTAATGAGACCATTGTCAAATTTTTCACTATATGTATTAATTTAATAAAGGAATAGGAATTGACGTAAGTTTAAAAGTTCAATCGCTATCCAAATATTTTGTTTGGAATTACCTTTGATATTGATGACGATACAGAGTTATTTGAATCCAGGGGAAAATCAAATTCATCAGCTTCTAAGTTAAGTACAGAAGGACTGACTGCTGATTGAATCATCTGACTGCCCTGGAAGAAATAAAACTTAATCCTTATTGAAAGTAATTTACGTTTTTCAAAATTTTCTTTGTCTAAAAGCCACTTTAAGGGTTGCCATTTCAAAAGCGATTATTCTCTACTCACTGCAATACATTTTCTCTGAACCTCCTTATTTGCTATATGCTAAGTTAAACTATATGTAACTTAGTCTTGAAATGGAATAATACAGAAATAATTAACATCAATAGCAAAATTCAAACTATCAACCCTAGCGTTTAATAATAGCAATCAATACTGTTTCAATTTATACAAGTCTAATTATTCTTACTAATTTGATTGCTGTTATTCAATGATAATATATAATTTTTCACTGTTTTGGTTTGTTAATTAAATAGTGCATTTTAACCCTTTCAGGAGTTAACATGATGTTTTTAGAGGACTTCTGAAACCTGAAAATACCCAGTGGGGTAAAAAAGTTTCTGAATTCGTGAAACTTCTAACACATCTTAAAACAAATGGGCAAATCTTATAAAAAAATGTAAATTCAATATTCTTTCAATAATCTTTAAAACATGGGTATACACGCAAAGGCACATTATAAATAAATTCACTGATAGGTTACTTTTTTTGATGTTGTATTGTAGCATCACTTCTGCAACTTCCTCGTTTATCTCTCTGATGTCGGAAGTGGCTGAGGAAAATGACGCCCTGTCAGATGCATTGGATGTTTGTCACCACTTAGTATACTGGTCTCGGGACAGTAGCCCTTTCTTTTCTCGATGTGCAATGCATCTCAACTATCTGACTTGAGAAGACTTATAATTATTGAGAACCTATACAATAATATGCCAAATGCACACGTACAAATAATAAACACAATGATCTATAAATGGCGATCACTCCAAGTTTGAACAACAAATATAACTCAGCATATTTTATTGCAAAATAGTGCCCTAACACCTGTGGCGTGCTACTAGTATGGAGTCAGATGATTGATTTTAACCATTTTAACTGGGAATTAGTTCACAAATATCTGTTCAGTCTTACAGCCAGATTATTGGCTATAAGACAGTTTTGTACCAGTAGACAGTGAATCATTTGTTCCTAAATATCAAATTGTGCCCTCTTTCGCCTCTCTCCTCTCTTCCACCCATCCCTTCCCCCAAACATTCCATACCCATTCCACTCAAACATTCCAGTGACCTCGTATCAAAACTATTTTTGTAGTATCTTAAAAATGAATGAAAGTGGTGAGGCTAGCTAAACACTACAAAAAATGATGATCCAGAATGTCACCACTCCTTTTCTAATATTTTTCCTGACGTTCTAGAACGTCATTACTATTTAAATGCATTTTCCTGTACTGTAGGCTATATACTTTAAAAAACTTTACTTTAAAGATTTGAAAACTAAATTTAGAGTGTTTATTGTCAAAAACTAAAATAAAAAATGTTTAGTGCAGAGAAGAATTTTTTTATATTGTATAAAGAAGCTCCAGTAAAAAGTGTTATTCAGAAACATATTAAGAAATTTTGGCAATTTGGGTCAGTAACAGACAAAAACCAAGAAAAGAAGGAATCTGCTTTGACAGAATAAAATTTACAAGTCATGGGTTTCCTAAAAAGTCCTTATAAATAGTCAAAGTAATGTTTCCTACTGTTTAGTCGATACTGCTTAGGTTCTTAAATTGGACCCGTACAAAATGAAGGTTCCTCCATCACTGCAGTTGCTTGCTTTATAAATACATCTAATTCAGATTTCCTGTTAAAATTGGCCACACAATTATCAACGTAAAAACCTTGAAGAAGTTTAAAATCAACATCTATAATATACTCTGATGAATCATCTTCTATTGACTGAAAAGTTTTCTCTAAATGGTGCTTAATTACTGGGCATAAAAGAAAAGAGCTACAATTCTCGCTAAAACAACTTTTGCATGGCGGTAGAACTTTAGTTTTCTCTCACTATTAATTCAAAGAAAGTGAAGTTAATCTCTGCCTTCTGGACTTAGTCTTATTTCCAATAAAAAGCCTTTTCAATGTCCGACACAATCCTAATTTTATGTAATCTGAAATGGTTCGACGTAGATGATATAACTTTTATTAAATTTGTAAATGATGCTAAATGATCATTCATGGAAGGCTAACTTTGCTCCTCAACAGAAGCGTCAAATATAGGTCTCAGTTTAGTAGTGATTCCATATCGATGAATTAAGTAGTGGCTCATCAAACTCTCATGAACCTGATGTAGAATTACTTTGCCTTCTGCTGATAGTCTTCAAAATGTCAACCACCTTTTAATTTAACTATAAGAAAATCATATCTCTTTTCGCCATTTACTTTTACTGCATACCTGCCATCACTTTTTACTATAACATCATGTTTTTAAATCGGTATCAGTCTTAAACTTCTTCTCTTTTGAATTTTTGATACCTAAAACATCCAACCCTCACATGTATGAAATTGGCATAAATTGTCGTAAAACTATATTTTGAACTGTCTTTCCTATCAATCAGCGTCGACCTTAATAAGGTTTCCATGGCAACCAAACCATTAGACAGGTCATTTTGGCCAGTGAACAACAACTTCAATTGGTGGATCAGTGAAATTGGTCATTTGATTGATTAAACTCTGCAGTTCGAACATGCGGGATCCTCTTCAAATGGGCAAAAATTATTACTAAAATAACTTAAAAATTGCATGAATATAAACTATATAAATTATCTAACCTAACTCTACAGCAGACATGTTCAATGATATCAGTATTCAATCCTATAAAACAACTATGAATCAGCCTATATGTCTCACTGGGCTGCACGATTTAAAAATAATTCATGACCTAACAATAGTAAACAGGTATAAAATAAACTGACAAAAACTATTATAATATGTAATATATACTTACATCGGGAATACTGCAAAACGTGATACTAGGTTTAAAACCAAATTTATTTTCTTCAAAGTCAAAGTTAACTTCATCAATTTCAATAATTTGTTTTTCATTTTCATTTGGGTCCTGGTTAATAAAGAGAACAAAAATGATGTATTAGTAATTGTAATTAAATTAAAAGTGTAAAACTATTAATTTAGAGAATATGTCTAACAAAAACTGATAAACTGATAATATTCCTGGCAATGCTTCACCATTGCTTGATTTTAGTATGTAAATATATATTTAGATTAAATTATGAACCACTCTCATGTAAATTCTGTGGTTTATTCTATTTCAAGGTACATGTCTTCTTCTTCTTTGTTATATTTTGTTTTTAACTAATAATCTCACTAAATCTATAGTACTATAATAAATGCCACAAGCATTGAATACTCAGTGAATTGAAAACAAATATTATAAAAATGTAAACAACACAGTGATAGGTTATAAATTGAAATTATTTAGTGTTTAAATTAAAGTGAGATTACTTAAGATAAAACACATGTGACATACACTCAATAAATTTCTTCCATCATTAGATTTAAATGGGAAGTTTGGTGTCTAGTGATTGAGGATAAAACAAATGACTTTTGGAACATCTTGAGAAAAATCCCTTTAATTTGAGAAATCGTTCTTCAAAATAGACCAAGAAATAAAGCGTGGCTGAGTTCACAAAAGATTCCTTAGTGAATTAAGAAGTAAGATGGCAGGTTTCAATTTAGAACAGGATAGGTTTAAATATTTTATTACTTCATTGGTTGTTTCAATACTTAAAACCTGTTGAATAAGCCTGCACCAATAAAATGAAAGAGAGGCAGTATTTGCAAAAAAGAAGATAGGTAATTTTAAAAAGACATCTATAATTATAAGCTCTCTAGAAACTAAAATTTGTACAAGAGAAGTTTTAAAACAAATTTATAGTTTAAAAACTAAACCCTACCTTCTTTATTTTGTTGCAAAATCAAATTTAATTCCCTAACTTTTTAATTAAATTTTTTCAATTATAAAAGTTTGTGGTAGTTTTAAATTATATTTCATATTTCCTACATAACCTCTTTTTCATAAACGTTCTTTCAGTTAATTGTGCTGCATGTGTACCTTATCCATAAGCGACCATCATGTTTCCAGTTCAATCTTTACTAAATCCCACAAAAACATAAATGTGAAAAACAGCCAGGTCTCAATCGAAAAAGTTAAAGGGATATCTTTATCAATCTATTGCTGTTTTTTTCAAAAGGACACAGCGTCCCAATTTGTCATCTCAAGGTCCAGAAAATGATTATTTCTGTATAAGCATAAAAATCATCTTCTGAGCTCCATTTATCTCATCTATGGTTCAATTGCCAGTTAATCTTTTGTCACGCACTTTCATATTTTTAACAAACCTCAAAATCCATCCAAGTCTAAAAATGTTATTAATTATTGCTTTATTTAAGACAAAATTTAACAAGATACAAATTTCAATTATTTGAATACACACTCAATCAGCAATGGTCCGTACATCGTCTGCTGGTTTGGTGTTCTTAATTAATTACAATTCTGATCACACATTCACGATTACACATATCTAAGAAATTTAAACAAGTTTTCTAAAAATAACAAATTTACAAAAAATATTATTTAATGTCTATGTCCTATTACTAAGAAGAAAATAGAAGTAACATTAAACATTTTTATGAAAATTAAAAAAGAATTAATTACATATGCTTGTGTAAATGAAATTAAAAACAAGGAATTAACTACAACTTAACATAATAATTATTGCTAATAACTTACAATAAAGACAAAAAGAAAATAACCACTCTTCAACAAAATGATTGTCCTCAAATAAAATTAGCATTTTCTTTCTTTAAACTACATAAACGAAAATAAAACACTTCTGCAATAACCCTGGCTAAAAAAAACTAAGCACTGCTGCACATGCATAACTAACAAATCAGCAAATAAAAAGAAATCTCAAACATAGTCATTTATATTAGATTGTTTTTAAACACATAACTCGCAAACTTTCTAAAACAAAAATGTAAAAACCAAATTTCCAAATAAATCCACAATATTATGTATAAAATAAAGTAACAATAGATTTTCTAAATAATTTCAGTTCTTAACCTAAACAAACCCAGGGTTATGCCGATGACGTTGTCATTGTGGTAAGAGGCAGAGATCTGAAGATTGTCAGTGAACTCATGCAGACTGCCTTTACTCTGGTTGAAAGATGGTGTCAGGAGGAACAGCTGGCTGTAAATCCTGGAAAAATCTCTCTTATTCCCTTTACAAGAAAAGGGAAATTGGAGATTAATCAACTGCCTAAGCTCTTTGGGCAGGAGGTAGCATTTGAGGATCAGGTAAAGTATTTGGGTATCCTGCTGGATAGAAGACTTACCTGGAATCCGCAGATGGAGAGGGTGATAACTAGGTCCAAGAATCTTATGTTTGCATGTAAGAGGGCTGTAGGTAAAACATGGGGGTTAAAACCAAAGATGGTTTTGTGGATTTACACCATGATCATTAGACCACTAGTCGCCTATGCGGCGGTAGTATGGTGGCCTAAAACAGTTCAGAGTGTTGTCGGTGGGAGGCTGGATAGTGTCCAAAGGATGGCTTGTCTGGCTGTCACGGGTGCTATGAGGTCGACTCCGACGGATACTTTGAATGCCCTCCTGGATCTCCCTCCTCTTCGTGTGTTTATACAGGGACAGGCCAGGATGGGGGCGTATAGGCTGCAGCAGGTAGGCTGCTGGAGAACAAGATGGCCTGCGGTAGGCCATTGCAAAATAAATCAGGTGGTCTCTAAGGAAGTTTTAAACATGCCGTCAGACCACATGATTCCAAAACTCTCTATTGAGAAACTCTTCAAGACAAAAATCTTCTCTAGGGAAGAATGGGAGTCTGGAAAGAGCTTTTACGACGAGCAGGATATAGTCTGGTTTACAGATGGCTCGAAAACGGAGGTGGGAACAGGGGGTGGAGTCAATGGGGTTCAACCTGAGGGATCCACTGTCTTGTATCTAGGCAAACATGCTACTGTTTTTCAGGCAGAAGTTTGTGCTATCTCGGAGTGCATAGAAGAGAATCTTAGAATGGGATACAAGGGTAAGAACATCCTAATTTTCTCGGATAGCCAAGCAGCGATCAAAGCGCTAAATTCATATAGAGTAAAATCTAAAGTGGTTTGGCACTGCCTCTCGGCATTGATGAAGCTTAGCCAGGGGAATGAGGTTTCTGTGTGCTGGGTCCCTGGGCACTCAGGCATTGATGGTAATGAGAGAGCAGATGAGTTAGCCAGGAAAGGGTCTGAGGCTCCTCTTGTGGGCCCTGAGCCGGTGCTTGGGATTTCCTATGGGCATGCCAGAGCATCGGTTGAGATGTGGATGCAGGAGGGCAAAGACAAAGCCTGGAAGGTTTCAGGAACAGGTGGACTCGCCAGGAAGTTGTTCAAGCCAGGCAGGAAACATGCAGAAGAACTTATCTCGCTAGGAAGGGATAACATGAGATGGGTGGTTGGCCTATTAACAGGTCACTGTCATCTCAGGAAACACCTACATAGAATAGGGATTGCTGAGGAGAGTATATGTAGGAAATGTGGAATGGCTGAAGAATCAGCGGAACACATCCTTCTGGAATGTGAGGCTCTAGGTAGAGCCAGAACTTTCACCTTGGGCCCACCAGGGCAGGAAAGGGAAACCATCCTATTAAACCCAATAGGTAGCATCTGTTCCTTTATCAGGAATACAGGTATCACTGGGTGGGAGTAATTAGGAAAATCAAGGGGGCAAAAGATCTTTTTTGGTCGACGCCGGCAGGGTTTCTGTTTAGGACCTTGCAACCCACAAAAAAAAAAAAAAAAAAAAAAAAAAAAAAAAAACCTAAACAAAAAGTTTATTACATTTACTCTGTTATAGTAGTTTGTTTAAGCATCAGTCTCATTTTAATTGAACTCGTTTACCAGAAACCATCTAAGTTTGCCCCTGAGCATTTCACTATATGGCAACATCGCACAGCTTGACTGCTGAGTCTTATCACCGTGACTTCCGCCAGGGCTGATGACTCACAATTAGCGCAATAAAAAAACAAAATTCTTTTTCCAAACATACGTTCAAAAAATATTAAACAAAATATTAGGTTCATATTAAAATATGAATCGCATTAGGGAAATTTTTGTGGTTAATTTGGTCTAAAATTAACTCGACAGGGCAAGTAATAACATCAGAAAGGAGTATGAAGTGCGACATAAATGAAACATTGTTTTCATGAATACAGTATTTTCTGAGAAGTAATTTCCTACGTCCCAGGTTGATGGGTTTATTTATTTCTTAGTCTGTCGTTGAATGTGCGAGGGTACAATGTCTATTGTGATTTTTATGTGTAACTTTTTTTATATAATAGTAGTTTAGGCAGGATACAAAACGTCAAGGAAAGCCATTAACAGCCGAACGAGGGCGATGGTATTGAGTGTCATGCGATATTTTGAACGAGAGAAGGCTCATAATGGACCTTTAATAAATGTGAACCAAGTGGTCAAACGTGTTACAGATGCTTGTGGTATTGGTGAGTGAACAGTGAAAAACATTCGGAAAAAAGAATCGGTAGCAGAGAGAAATGCAGATGGAAGACCTTTATTGAGAACACCTGGGAAGAACCGGAACCGCTTAAAACCTTATACCGGAATAGATAGTTTTGATGTAGAAGCAATTAGGGGCCATGTGTACGGTTACTATTCCCGAAAGGAAGTTATTACCAAGCTAAAACTTTTAAAGAGTCTAGTGGAAGCTGATCTTTTCAAAGGGGAAAAATTCTCTTTGCCACATTATAAAGGAAATGAGCTTCAAATATATAAGATGATAAATGTACGGAAATTGATGTTGGAAAAACTTGCTGTAGCTTTGGAAAGATGCAGATTTTTGAGAGCTGCTAAGAATATAGACTGATAAAACCGATTTTTAGGACGAGACTTGGGTAAATAAAAATATATCAAAAACAACCTGTTGGAGTGACAATACAGTTCAAGGAAGTCTCGGAGTACCCTTGGGGAAAAGAAGTAGGATAATCGTTTGCCACGCATTTAGTACAAATGGGTGGATACAATCAGAATCGTTGATATTTGCCAAGAAAAAAAAACGGTTATCACGAGGACATCTCATATAGTGCTACTTTTGAAAAATGGTTCATGGACAGTGCCGGATTTACCACTGGGTCGACTAGGCCCGCCGCTTGAAGGAGGGCCACACGGGGTACAACAACATATATATATTTTTTAAGGATGTTCTCGCACTTAACCGGTAAATTCGGATATAAAGTTTGAGCCTTATTAGTACTGTGATTATTAAACCATCCAGATTTTATGCGTATTTTATTTTTGTCCTTTACAAATCTGTAGTCCTCGACTATTCTGCAATTTTTTTGGCAGACTAGTTGAAAAGACGTAAGTACGCGGCGCAATGGAGAGATTTTGGTGCAGGCCACCATGGCATGCGCCGCATCATTTTGGGGTAATTTTGAGCTGGATGTGGGATGAACAGAACGTGTACTATAGGCAACACTGGGCGGCGGCCCATGTCACTCAACAGTTGTATTGTAATTAAAGTTTTAAATTTAAATTATATTTTTTTCAGTGTATTCTTGTCTTAGATAAATGAAATAAAACAAATTTTCAAGAAAGATTTTGAATACCGTTTTGATTATTGTTAGTTATTCGGTGGTATTTAAAAAAATATATATTTCCCTATAAAGCTTTTAAAGAGCTTTCAAAATCACGCTTTTTGTCCTACAAGTTTTATTTTTGTCTGTGATCAAGTAAATTATAAAGTACATAATTATAATTTCATATTCACAGAACACGGGAGGGGGAGGCGGCCACACAGAAAACTTGGGCCTAGGGCCTCAAATTCTGTAAATCCGGCATTGTTCATGGACACCCTCCTTCCAAACCTTGAACTCCCAGCAACGATTGTAATGGACAACGCACCCTACTATTTGCGAGTTTTTGATCGAACCCCTACAATTAAGAAAAAAAAGGCAGAGATTATCGCGTGGTTGACGCGAAAATTAATAACCTGCAGTGATGAATTAATCAAGCTTGTCAAGCTGTTGGAGCTTGTCAAAAAAGTGAAACCTCTACGCTTACAATACATTTTGGACAAAGCGGCCCAGGAACTTGGTCACAAAGTTCTTCGATTGCCTTTAAAGTTGAAACTTTATTCAGAACTGCAGTGAACAGCTTTATTCCGGATATATGGGCAAAATATGTAAAGCACACCAAAAATATTGTGAACAAAGCATAGGAAACAGAAGGTTTGGAGCAGGAGGATGTTGAACAATTCACAATTTCTTTAATGGGAGACGACAAGGATGACAGTGTCAGTGAGTGTGCCAGCTACAGTGCCCAGAAATTTTTTCTATTTCTCACCTAATTTCTAGCTAAATGGACCCTTTTAATCTTAATTCTTGAGTAAAATCTCTGTGCATTACATAGCCCGTTCCCTTTAATTTGCTCACATTACATAAAAAAATAAATAAACTTTACTAAATAACTGTGGGTAAAAACAAAACTAATGAATTGTTTTAAAATAATTTATGACCTAACAAACTATTATAAAAAAAACATTACTAATAACAAGTGTAAAATAAACTGCCAAAAACTATTATATATGTAAAATAGTCTTACATCGGGAATACTGCAAACACTAGTTTAAAACCAAATTCATCTTCTTCAAAGTTAACTTTATCAATTTCATTAATTTGTTTTTCATTTTTATTTGGATCCTGGTTATTGAAGAAAACAATAATAATGTATTAAATTGTATTTAAATTAAAAGTGTAAAACTACTATTATTATCTAGAATTATTGGCAGATCTCGATTTAGAATAGTATTTATTTAGTATCAATACATAATTCTCCATAATGGAGATACATTACATATTCCTAAAGAGAAAAGATATAGTATGATGCAACGGAAAAAGCCTGTTGCAATTCGGAATTTATAGTTTTGTAAAAATCAAATTTTCGAGTCTGGCGCGGGTAGCAACCGTATGTAGGCCACGAAACAGCAAGTCCTGGCGAAAGAGTCGTTATCTAACAAAACGCGACTTTTGACTTTAGACAAGAAACAGACTGAAAATTAACTTACCTTGAATTACTGATTTCTGTGGGAATAACCGGGATCTAGGAATTTACGAATTCGGGATTTTATTTGTTTAATGCATTACGCAAAAAACGTGTGTATTGGTCATCTATTTACTGAATTGTAAATAGTAAAATTAATTACGTAATAATAAAAAGCGTTAGAAGTTAAGGGAAATTTTCCAATTAACTCAAACTTCAAAAAGAATGGTATTTTTGAAGATGGCAAGTAATTTCAAGAAAGAAAGGTTATATGACAAAAATCATAATTTTGATAATTAAAGATTTTAGAGAAAAGTGCAAAGTTTGCATAAAGTTAGAGTATTGAAAAAAGAGTTTTAAAGGAAATCAAATGTAAATAGTTCATTAAAGAAAGTTTTTTAAGAAAAAATAAATAAAATGTTAAATTTAATTAAATTGAAAAGGTGACAATTTTTGCACCTTAAAATAAAGAGTTAAAAATAAAGTAAAGTTTTAAAGTTGATAAAGAGATTAAATAGAGTCAAAGGTATTATATTGTATTGTAAAACACCAGTATTTGGCATAAATTTCGGGAGTAAATTTAAAATAAAAACTTAAGAAAAACCGAAAGTTGCTAAGTCCCAAAAAAACCACTAGAAAAAAGAAAAACAAAGTGAAACTGCGGCCATGTACCAAATTCACAGGTCAGATGAAAATGTCAAAAGGGAATTTGAAAAAAGTAAAAGATGAAAACTTTTTCATAGAACGTGATGCAAAAAACTACGATTAGCCTAGAAGAAGAACCAAAAATCGCACAACAATGTTTCGACTTCGAGGTGAAAGAAGACATCATGCTGATTAAGAATCTTCAAAGAAAATCAAAATCGGAGCAAAACTCTGAAAGTTATTAAAAAGTTAAAAAGACAATAGACCACGGTAACGCAAAGTATAGAAGAGATAACAGCAGGCCGACGTCACTAAAGTAGAAGGGATAGACCGAGCAAACTTCTTGGGGAAGGTGAAAGAATTAAAAAACGAGATTGCGAGGAAAGTTGTGGATAAAAAAGGATGAAAATTACATAACATTTCCTAGAATAATTAATACTACAAAACAGTACCAAAAAACTTCAAAAAAAGTGAAGTTTTAAGAAAGTTGAAAAAACCACCAAAATCAACGGCGAAAGGGGTAGGAGAAGCCCTATAAAAGCCAATGACGCGTTGAACGCGGACTTCTTATGATTATCGAGGTGGTTTCCACGCATCTGGGCTTCATGATTTCTACAGAGTAATCTAGTTACACGATTACTGACTTTACTGGATTTTATCTGCGTAAAACTTAAAATTACTTACAAAGTATAAAAAAAGCCGATCTTCAGGAGAGAGCATCAATGACATAGTAAATAGATGTCATCTGGACTTCAGGAGACGAACTGGCGATCACAACATATATGAATCTGGACATCTGAAGGAATAGCGAGACGAGCGACCCGATGGAAACCGGACTTCAACCAGGAATCGAACCTACTAATCCGCATACGATTTCAAGACGACTGCCATCAGACTAAGATCCCCAGGGAGGCTGTTCGTGGAAAGTATCTGGAATCTTGGGCCAAAACAATAAACTGTAACGTCACCAGCATAGTAAATACACGAACAGCAAACATAAGGTCTGTGAAAAGCGTATGTTACGTTATTTTGTCCCCAAAAATTGCCTGAAGTTAAATTAAAAAATTTATTTCATATACTGGGTTAGGTAGGATAATATTAATTAATCTCTTGAAAATTATTTTAAAATTAAATTCATAGAAATAAAGTACAATCATTAAAAAGTCAAATTAAATTAAAAATTAAATCAAATCATATTTTGAATAAGCAGAAAGGTAAATTAAATATAAATTAGAACGTTCTACCTGTTTCTATAATAAATGTGTTAAATCAAGTGTACAAATTATTGTTTGAAGGGAAAAATACCCAAAGAAAATTATTACCATTTTATTTGAAAGTTATATTTTATTTTTGCATTTTGCATAAATAAAATTTATTATTTATTTATTTACAGAACAAAAATCACTTGAGTTTTAAATTACCTGTATTAGTGATTATCGATTATTATGTCCTGTGTTTTATACAATTAGTAGTGAATATATGAAAAGGTCCTTGAAAGCACAAATAAGTTATTAAGGCGGTTTCAGTGTTCTCACTTCTCTGAGATTTACAAAAGGTAAACAAAGAGTTGTTAATTATCTGAGCTAGTGATCTTTTAAATTCTGGAAGTTGTAAAGAAATTTTATTAGAATAAAACAAATTTTATTCATAGCTAAGTTGCATCACCTAGGTGAATTAAAGAAAGTAGCCTTCGCCTTCCAGTAGGTGAACGTAATTTATTTTATAACAGAAAACCAGCGTTGGCCTAAAAGTCAAGAAAGAGTATTTGACAGATGACGTGAGGTTGTACGTTGTAATGAGTTTGCACTGGCAGTACGCGGTGTGACATTAGGTCTGCTACATAGTTGTAATAAGTGTTTAAAGAACTTGTGTGTGTGTGTTACGTGTGTGTGTTACTTGTTTTTTTTTTTTAACTGAGACAACGGGAACTACCCAGGAAATACTTGAAAATGACTGAATAGCCGAAACGGCCATAGTGAAGTAGACTATTGTTGACGGTAAGTCTCATTAATGTATTTAATTTAATGAAAAGATAACATTTTTTCTGTGTACAGGTAGCTTAGAACAAAAAACTATGACTAAATTCATATAAAAAGCAAAAAGAAAAGAACATAATATTAAACAAAAATATTCCAAAATAAGCCATACAATGCAGAGTTGAAATATAATTCCGAT
>JAGFPH010008752.1:14492-25517 GCA_018207615.1 Philaenus spumarius
TCACTAAAATATGGTAAATTTGGGTGAGAAAATAAAAAAACCACGCCGTATATATTTTTTTTACATTTTAATTTGTACAAACTGAATAATATGTTAGAAAATTACATAAAAGTATAAAATAAAAATAAAATAAAATATAGTAATAAGTAAAACACAATGAACCCTGTAATTTTTGGTAACAAAAAACAAGTTTTGGGGTATCAAGTCCATCAAGTTAATAATTACTCCGAATCATCTTGGGGCTCCAAGCACTCTTGACACACAGTTTGCATGTGTTTCAGACACATCGGCTTGTTGCATTTGACACAAGAATTTGTTGTTTTGATGTCTCTATTTCTTGGGCAAACGATGCATCTTGTCTTCTTCCCTCTTACAATCGGTCTGTTGGCAGCTTCTTCCATAACGTTACCAATCTTCTTTGCCGACTGTCGGATTTGTTTAGGGATATTCATTAGGGAGGATCTCTTTACAGCCTGTGGTTTCACCATCGCTAATCCAATATCTTTCAAGAATAGTCTTCTTGGATTAGTTATATCAGGGTTGTTGCAGGTAAAAATCACTTGAGCATTGATCCCCGCGATATCTAATAGTCTGTAAAACAGTACTAGCGGCCATCTTCTGCATCTTCTTGAGGTAGAGTATGTCCCACATTTTTCGTCAATGACGTCAATAACACCTGACTTTGTGCTATTGTAGTACATTACTATTTCAGGTTTTTGTTCGTTTCCACTTGCAGGGTCGATTGTGTTGTCATGATGCATACTGGAGATCAGGACAACACTGCGGTTTTCTTTTGGTGCATACAACACTATAGTCACATTATCCTGAAAACCAAAAATACTAGTTTTGGGTTCCCTCTTTTTTTGCGTGAACTCACGTGGCAACTCTCCTTTGTCTCTTTTTATTGTGCCAACATAGGATGTATTCTTCAACAACAACTTGTGTACTAGAGGATAACTGGAAAACCAGTTGTCGGCTGTAACATTTCGTCCTTTGCCCTCAATGGATTTGACGAGACGCAAAACAACATCACAAGGCTTGTTAGAAACAATGAATTGACTACCTTCTGGTTGCGCTCCGAGATATACTTCCATAGTTTTAACATAAAACATTTTGGCATCAGTAAGTGTAAATATCTTGATGCCATACTTGGCAGGTTTGCTCTTCATATATTGACGAAACGAGCATTTTCCTCTAAAAGGAACGAGTTGTTCATCAATAGTGGTTGAAGAACTAAGGGAGAAACCTTTCTCACAGTTGAGAACAAATATTGCAAATACCTCCCTGAAGGCAGCAAATTTGTCATGAGCACGTCGTTCTGCCCTAGTACTGATGTCATCAAAGCGAATAGTTCGCAACAAAAAGGACAATCAATCTAAGCTCATGGTTCCATAGAAGATTTCCATTCCAAATCCATCCTTACTAAACAATTCTTCAAGATTTTGATGACCTGAACGAAATGAACCTGCTAAAATTAGCAATCCTAAAAAGGCTTTGATTTCCGTTGTGTCCGTCAAGCGGCAGGCTCTTTCTCTTTGAAAATTACCTGATATGGCATTTATAAAAATATTAGTGTTTTCCGTAATTATATTCACAATTTCATCACTAACAAAAATCTCAAAACACTCCAGAGGCGTTTTTGCTTGTTTTGCATTGTTAGTTGGCCCTGGAAGAGTTCTCACAAGGTTCACACTTCTCGTGCGAATGTTACGTGGTTCAGAATTCCTTTTCCAACGTACAAGCTTGTCCTTACTAAGAAAAGTATTTCTATTTCTAGTACTTACTGAAGTGTCTTCCTGTCCACCAAGCCCTCCTACAACTGCCTCTATTGTTTCAACAATCGTATTCAAAATAATACCATCACCTGCTATAGGAACTGCAGTCTCAATGTCCACATCATCAACTAGCTCTTCATTCAATTGCTCAATATCTACAATACCAAGCCCGCCTACAACTGCCTCTATTGTTTCATCAGTAGTGTTCAAAACAATACGATTGCCTGCTGTAGGAACTGCAGTCTCATTTTGAACTATCTCAACTACATCATCAACTATATCATCTTCACCAGATTTCTCTGAAAGTTCACTATCACTTGGCACGAAATCGGGATCGGCATCAGAGTCATCAAAAGTTGTATTAGTGTCGTGGTCAGAAGCACTGACATTGTCCTCTTCGTCGTGATCTGATTCATCCGGTCCACAAAGGTTTTCACCTTCACTCATGTCCTCCAAAAGATATTGCCTAATTCTGGCTTCGTTTAGTTCTTCATCATCCATATTTACTACTATTAAAACACAATACAAATTAAAAAATAAACTAAACTTCACTTTCCAATGATAATTAAATCAATGTAAAAATCACAGCCGTCACGAAACACAACTACTGGCGCGGGGGTCAATCCGCACCCTAAGGCAAGTTCCACCCACAACGGAATGCGATAAACTGACGAAAACTGGTTTGGCAGGAGTGGGGGGATGGAACTTGAAGGTACTAGGGCGCACAGCACTGCTGCCAACTCACTTCAGCTACCAGAACGAAATTTACCACCCTGGGGGTTTTAAAACACCCCGCGCCAGTACTTAAGGGTTAACGGTCTTTCGCGTACATAGGGTGTTAAGGGGGTCGGAGTAGAGTATGTTAGCAAAGTTTAATCAAAATCGTTAGAGGGAATTTGGAGTAAATACCAAAAATGTGCTAAAAACTGCTCCCATGGTAAGACACCACCTCCGATTTGCTTCAAATTTACATGGGTTTAATTGTTTACATGTTTGAAGATATCCTGTAAATTTCAGTTCGATCCGTCCAGCCGTTTGCCCTGTGCACTCCGGACACACACACACACAGACACACAGACACACAGACACACAGACAGACCAATTGCCAAAAATGCATTTTTTGGACTCAGGGGGCCTTGAAACGTAAAGATATTATGAAAACTCGACATCGAATTTTTGGGTCGATCGCAATACTTACCTTACCTAGTATAGGGTAAGGAAAGTAAAAATTGCCAACAAATCCAAAGAGAGCAACGCATAAAATCAACTGTTTGTAGAATCTAAGAAACTCGTGCGAGTCTATCGCACTTTTCTTATTTTTAGACTAGGGAACTTATTGGCACCCTGCACTTTTGCAAACAAGGCGCCGCACAGATGACATTTATTAGAAACCCGTAACTATGTACAGTTTAATAACACGTCACATACTGACCTACATTGGTGCCCGAGTGACCGATGTAATAGAGATATTTATATCGTCATGACACTAATGTTCCGCGGGAATGGAACTAAATGTTTTTAATTTAGACTTAATAAATTACTTCAAACGTTCCACTTTACAAATATTAACGGAAAATACTTCTGAACACTTGTTTAGGGTTCCGTACCTTTTGAGAGAAAAACCCTTACAGAACCACTCGTTTCTCTGTATGTCTATATGTACCAGCCAGGGACGTTACTACAAAAAAAATATTGGTAGGGGGGGGGGGGGGGCAAAATCTAAAATTTTCCAACAATTTCGACCATATTTCCCAACTTTTATGTGGGGGTTCCAAACGTGCAGAAGGGGGCTCTGGGTTATTTTGTGTGGAATAAGCCTCAGTGAAGATGGGCCCTCAAGGCTCATCCCCGGATTTTTTTTGAAAATAGACTTCTCTAAGTAGGGGTTTTAACTCTGCAGGTGCTAAATTGAGTACGTTTTTATATTTTAAAAGAATTTTAACTTGTACATCACATTATTGAAAAACATTCCCCATATTTTACACACGATTTTCGTTTCCCAAATATTTGCCGCGATCTTTAAATTTTCACCATTTTGGGAAAAAACGTAATCTGGCAAGACTGGTCTGGCAGGCTGGAGTACATGACAGTCAGTGTTGCCACAATAACAAGCTTTGGAACTAAATTTCCCAGTACAATGTACAAGCATTTAAAAAAAGACAATGTATTTATTTGGTACAGAAATATTTGGATCTGCCCAATATTTTTGGATTGGGAAGTATAACTTGTTTGTTATTTGTGAATGTTGGTAATTAAGAACATAACATTTTCAAAACCCAAACCAAAAGTTGAAGTTTTTGAGGAGTTTTACGAGCAATTTAATCCAAAAATCTAAAATTCAACTTTTTTCAAAATCTCAAATTTCCCAACTTTTTGGATTTTAAGATTATGGGGGGGGCAACACCCCCTTGCCCTCCCCTATAGCGACATCCTTGATTCCAGCTACTAAAGTAAAAAATAAACGACGCGGAGAACACAGGTTTTCAAAATTGTCTTCATATTCTGAAAGAACACGTTACACTGACTCTAAAAACAACAAAAATATACCGGAAACAAATGTTATAGAAAATACTAGGGATATAGAGGTTAACTTCAGTTATGTTTCATGTGTTTGCACTAAATAAAAGAAAAAACACTCAAGTAGTGTTAAAACCCTCTGAGGATGATGATATTGTCATCGAAATGTACATAAGGGTAACGTATTCAACATAACTTACAATTTAGTTGTTTAGTTATTGTTTTTGTTCCTTGTTTTGTGGTTCGGGGTTTTTATTTAAATCAGTGTGAAAATAGAAACAGAGTGGCGAAAACTACAACTTAGTACCTTGCTTCGTTTAAAGTACCTAATGGGCAATCAAAATTCTGTAAAATTATATTGTTGCTATAACATTAAAACAGATTATGAATTTGTTAATATTAGGCATATGTAGGTTTTGTGTTATTTTCCAGAAATTTGATTGGCCATTATTTAGAAACGAAGATATTAAGTTCTAGTTTGCGCCATTGGGTTGCTCTTTTAATAAGTTTTTCAATGGTGTATTATTTGACCTAACTTTATATTTGAAATTGTTAACCCCCCTGAGCACCCCAAAAGGGTGATTTTTATAGGGTCAGATACGTAAAAAAATTGTCCTGTTATGGAACACAAGATATATACAAAGTTTTGTTAACTTATTTTCAAGAACAAAAATAATGATTGGGTTAAAATGACTTTATGAACAGTCTGTATAATGTGCCCCACGTTTTTTGTTTTGAATTTTGCAGGCATTTTGATATTTTTTCTAATTTCCAAACATCAATTTTAAGCTAAATTATTATATGATTATTTTTAAAGGATAAATTATTTCATACTTTTTAGAGCTTTTTAAAAACAGGATGTAAAATATTAATTTTTGTTTATATATATATTTTTTTAAATTTTACATTAAAATTTTTATATTTATCTACGAATATTATGTAAATTGACAGTTTTTATTTTCCAAAAATCAAAAAGTATAAAAAAAACTTTTTTTAATTAAATATTTATTTATTTCAATATGACAACAAATTGATGAAATATTTAATATTACAACGAAATTATCAATAATACAACAAATTAAGAGAGCCTTCATATTTGTTTATACATGAATCACCTTTATTATTATTACATGATTGTGTGCGTGCGTGAGGGAGTGTGTATGTACGACCCAATAGTATTCCATTGTCACCCACTTGAGCTATGTTCAAAATTTCAATTCTCTGGACCATCAGAAAGTTACTTTAAAGTTCATTACAAAATTTGTACCGCCTAAGTGAGTTGATAAAAGCGTTGTAAAAACTGCAAGGACTTTATTAAAAAGGTTTTATGAACTAACACTTTTTTTTACTAAACAGGAATTAAATTGTCTAAATGTGATATTCCTATAGTTAGATATTTGATCGAGTGCGTTTATTATTTGGTTGAATTTGTTGCAGACAAGGACAAAATATACAACTCCCGTGGGTCAGAATAGATCAAAACAAAGGTTGATATAAACTTGTTGTTTTGAATTATTTTATTTCCCTAGAGGAGCTTTATAGTTTCCCTTGTGGGAGGTCTATAGGTGAATGTTTGTTTTTGACGAAGATGAAATCAATTTGGTTTTGTTCGCCTTTCATATTTTTACATTGTCTTTTACCTTGTACAGAGTTCGAAGAAACGTTTCTGTGATGAAACGTTTTTTCTTAATTCAAGAAAGGATAAGTAGAGTGGTTACGTTAATTTACATTGAGAAAGGCTACATTGGTTACTATGCTAGGTTGGGTAATATGCTTTTAGGTTAGGTAGGATATTATGCTGCTAGGTTGGTCACAATAACTAGCTGCTTATGTCAATATTTTCATCAACTGCTGATTTCATAATTCAAAACAGTTATTTGCATTTCTAATTCAAAGATTAAACAAGATGAGAAGATGTAACACTTTTTTGAGTCTTCGTTTGGTGTTTTTTGTTTTGTTTTTATAACTGTCAAATGGTTTTCCGGACCCAATAAGATATAAAACGATACCCCATACTGTATTTAAAAAAAATTTACCCCGAAAACGTGACCCCGACGCGCTACGACTCCCGCTAGCAAGCTCAAAAGCTTTTCAACTCTCCGCAATAAAATTACAAAGATTTTGCCACTACAAGAAGTTTTGTGCGACGTCTGTGAGTGCATATATCGTGTTCACTGACAGACATACACAAATTTTCGCAAGATTCAAATACTTCGGCGTTTTATTGCGAGCCGAAGTAATTTGTATTTTGGATTAGACCTAAGTCATACTGGTTCTTTTATTAAAACTCAAGATACATGACATTGCCTTAAGGGGATTCACCATTAAAAGAGGTTTTTTTAAATTTCTATATTTTTAACTTTGAAACTATTTTTATATGGTTAAATACAAGTATCTAGGAGGGGTTTTTAGAAGAAAACATTTTTTTTTTGTCCATATATGTATTTTTATGGAGTAACTTTTTATTTATTATTTTACATATGAAATAATGGTTAGAATGACCTAAAATTTAGCACACATACATAATAAAGTATGTATATTAAGAAAAAAAAGAAGAAACAAAAATTGAAAAAAACTTTAAATAATGGCTTTTAATAGTGGCGAATCCCCTTAATTATTTCATTTATACATTTAACATCATTATTATTTGACACCTTAGCTTAAGATGTGTTTAATTCTTTAATAAAAAGAAGTTATAAATTGAACTCCTATAAAATCGACTGTACGTACGAACGTCCGTGAGTAACAAAATAGTATACCCTAGCGTATGCTCAAGGGTGTGTTGTTTGATTTGTATTCCTTAACTTGCTTATTTCGTCCTTCAACAGTAATAATTAAACATTGCATAAACCACAACTTTTAGGTTAAGATTTGTTTTGTTACTATAGGAATACTAATGTACATTCATACATACGATCAGGGCTCTATAACAAGGGCTATACCATTTTGATCATTTACGGTGACCCAGTATCGATCGCCTACGACGTCACCATGCTGAAACGCACTAGCTGGTAGTATATCAGTAATGTGCGCGCAGTCGTTAACTCGCTGTTGTAACTCGATGGAAAGGCTTCAGTAAAATAAAATTTATATATTCTTAATCTACATAAAGTACGGATTCTAACAGTATAAAAAACTTTCATTTTCACAGGTATTTCGAATTTTAATAATTGAAAATATTTGAGAATTATCACAGACTGACATGGAAAAGTTACAAAGCGAGGAAATTTTTTATTTTTGGGTTATAAACAAACTTCCAGCGGGAAAGTTGTAGCCAATGAATTGAACTAAACTATCCAATTCACCGATTTGTGATAAAATGATTACATCATTATGAAATCGTTTTTTTTTAAATGAGCGCAAGGAGGTGCGGCGCTGAAACTCCCGAAGTACAGTTGTTTGATACGGGAATAACGTTTATGTACATATTGTTATTTTAAGTTAATATAGTAAATCACTTGTTCCCAGGTAATTATGCCAGCTAGAAAAAAGTAAGCATTTTATTTTAACATAAACTAATTAAACCTCCTCGCGCTCATTTAAAAAACGATTTCATAATGATGTAATCATTTTATCACAAATCGGTAAATTGGACAGTTTAGATCAATTCATTGGCTACAACTTTCCCGCTGGAAGTTTGTTTATAACCCAAAAATAAAAAATTTTCTCGCTTAGTAACTTTTCCATGTCAGTCTGTGATAATTCTCAAATATTTTCAATTATTAAAATTCGAAATAACTGTGAAAATAAAAGTTTTTTATACTGTTAGAATCCGTACTTTATGTAGATTAAGAATATATAAATTTTATTTTACTGAAGCCTTTCCATCGAGTTACAACAGCGAGTTAACGACTGCGCGCGCATTACTGATATACTACCAGCTAGTGCGTGTCAGCATGGTGACGTCAGAGTGAAACTGGCAGCACAGTGCCGAGATCAAAGAAACGGTTTAGCCCTTGTTATAGAGCCCTGCATATGATGCGCATTGTCTTTATTGGGCTATTGGTTTCAATTATTGCTATGTTAATGGAATCATAAAAGTTTGAGCTTCTGTTAATATACAACTATAGGCCTACTGTCAATGAAAACTTGAATTAATTTTTAACTAAGCAATAATAATAACATAAATAATTTATAGTTTACCTAAATGACTGCATTTAAAAATATTTAGGTTAAAATCGTTGATTTAAGTAGCCCTATGAATAAAATGTGTTATCTTCTGTTTTGTTTTCCAAAATTTATTTCAGGATTTTGAGTAAATTTTTAACTTTATGTTCTGTACATTTACCATGTTTAAAATCCATGATGGCATAAATATACCCAGTTAGATATAGTTTGAATGCAAAATTTGTTTCTTCTGAAAAACAAAGCAAACCATACAAATTTTAAAAAAATATTATGTTACGGTACAAGCCCGTTAAATAGGGGATGAAAAACTTACCGGACGAGTTACGTACGATATTTTTCATTATACTACACCAAAGAAGTAACATACTTTTAATGAAATCATATTTTTATAAAAGACAAAAACAATTAAAACTTGCATTGCATGATTATGGTCCGAGTCACAGATAATTAATACTAATTATTTACCTTAAGTCCGTCTTGTGACTTATATGCTTCGTTAAAACCAAAAATTATCACCCCAATAGAGGAAAGGTCCGGAGTATACAGAATTAATTGCCAAGATTGTGACAAACATTATATCGGTCAAACAGGGAGAACGTTTAAGGAACGTTATAAAGAGCATCTCCCTAACAAGAGCTCTGTTATCAATAGGTCAAATTATGCACGTCACCTCATTGAATCGGATCATAAGCCGGGAGACTTCAACTCAACAGTAAAAGCCTTATACACGTGTACAAAAGGAAGAATAATGAATGCTACAGAGGAGTTTGAAATATATAAAACATTCAACAAAAAACCAGATGACGTATTAAATGACAAACTTACGTTCAACTCCCACTATTTGTACGACACGGCTATCAACCATTTGTATAAAACATACAGAGATAACGATCAGTAGGCTGCACTGCATTATACTGACCGGACGTTGTGATGCGGCTTATTTCTTGTATTTATTCGTGTGACGAACTGTGTTTGTGTGTTAGTGTGTGTGTGTTAATGTGTGTGTTTATAAAATTTTAATGTTTTTAATGTTCGACGAACTCACCAGAGGGATGACCAGATGATGGAGTTACGGCTCCGAAACATGTCGTCTTAAACTAAACGACAAGGAGTCACAAGATGGACTTAAGGTAAATAATTAGTATTAATTAAAACTTGTTTAATTTTTCACATTTCCATTGACAAAATTAATCAGCTATTTACATAAAACTGATATGATTATTCTTATTTGTAAAATCAGCTGGTGCACCGTAAAATCAGCTGGAGCACTGTAAAATCAGCTGGAGCACTGTAAAATCAGCTGGAGCACTGTAAAATCAGCTGGTGCACTTTAAAATCAGTTGGAGCACTTTCAAATCAGCTGGTGCACCTTAAAATTAGCCGGTGCACTGTAAAATCAGCTAGAGCATTGTAAAATCTTCTGGAGCACTTTAAAATCAGCTGGAGCACCTTAAGATTACCCGGTGCACCGTAAAATTAGCTGGAGCGCTGTAAAATCAGCGGTTGAACCTTAAAATCAGCTGGTGCACCGTAAAATCAGCTTGAGCACTTTAAAATCAGCTGGTGCACCGTAAAATCAGCTGTTGTACCGTAAAATTTACTGCACGGAAAATAAGAACTTACTTGTCTACAAACAGGTATGGAAAACTAAGTAGTACAGCCTAAATTATTTCCTTAAAGAATTAAACTTAATATTTTGAAGTTATATCTTTCCACATGCGTAGCAAATTTATTTGCACGTGAGTTTTACGGGATTTTACTACATTTTGCCAGCATAAGTTGGTACTCTTATCGCAATACTGTGTGGAGACGTAAGGTAAAATTTACCTCTCGTAAAGTTAACACTGCTCACAGAGCCTGTCAGGCTGGATAGTATTGGGTTAAGTAAAGTAAGATTATGTAGTGCTTCATATACGAAGTTAATCTGCCTAGAACTTTCAAAGAATCTCAAATAATAACTCATCCGAAGTGAGAGTGCTGGCTTGTTTTAAAGTAAATATTTACTGAATGAATCAAATAAACTACTTCAAAGCTGAACGTTGAATGTGTTGAAGTATTAATGCGTTATTTAAGGAACTTTTGATAATTTTCTGAACCATTATTATTGCATGCCCAGTAATTAAACAAGAACGCTGCCAAATTGGCGGAAGTTGTGTGTTTTTATTGGCAGCATTTCAAATAATTATTCTCTTGAAGGTTGGCACAAGCGACACTAAGCACAACGATTAAATACAAAAATGATTATTGATTACAACTTGATCTCTTATTGTACGAAAATCTCCCCTCGAGTCCGTGTGTAGAAGTATTTTACTATACTTATAAAATTGGGTGTTTTTATATATGGGACTAGAGAAACAGACATTTTTGTACAAATATAGATTGTCACTTAAATCTCTGGACGGCTTAGTAACTTTTGAAATTATGTACAGTACGATTTTTTTAACCGTGCCCTCGGCTCGGCTAGCGCGCGGTGGGCTAGCGGTGTAGCGGGGAGGGATTGTAAAGGCAGTTCCACAAACTTCGAATAAACAAAAATGATTGAATAATTATTCGAATAAAATTATTGAAATAAAAACTACTTGAATGAGTCATAGACTACTTGTCT